>JAJNNQ010000270.1:0-183258 GCA_027886175.1 Phylloscopus collybita
GGATCCAAGGTTCTGGAGAAGTTTGGGAACGTGGCCGCCTTCCCGGCCCGGGGGACATTCCCGGATTTTGGCTTTTCCTGGGAATGGGAAGGGCCGGATTCGGGACGATTCCTCTGGAATGGGGGAATTCTCCCTTTTTTCCAGGGAAGCCTCAGAATTCCCAAACCCCGTCAGAGCCTCGGGAGCCACGGAACCGCGCGGATCCGCGGATTCCGGGAATCTCGGAGCTCATCCACGAGCTTTTCCCGCTTTTTTTTTTTTTTTTGGAGCTCCTCATCCCGAATTTTTGCTCCCTGGAGCGTTCCCCGACTTCCTGAGGAATTTCTGGAATTCGGGTCGAGCCTCGAAATTCCCTCCAAAATTTGCTGCTCCGGGGGAGGAAAAATCGGGAAAGGGCAAAAAACGAAGGGAAGCTCCAGGAAATTCCAGGTTTTTTTTCCCAGATTCCCCAAAAATCCCACAAATTCCTCAGAGCCGGGGGGGACGCTCGGGGGAGGAAAATTCGGGATGAGGAGCTCGAAAAAAAAGCGGGAAAAGGTCACGGATGAGCTCCGAGATTCCCGGAATTCCGTGGATCCACGCGATTCCTTGGCCTCCGAGGGGAATTTAAGGAGCTGGAGCCGGATCCGCTCCAGGAAATCCTTTGGGAATTGTTGGGATTCCAGGTGGAAACTCCCCGAGAAAATTCGGGAAGTTTGGGAAAATTTGGGAAGTCGGGAAAGGGAAAACCCCCAAAATTCTGGATTCTGGATTCCCGTGGGATCACGGGAGGGTTGGGAATCGCGGGACATCCCCCGGGAATTTGGGGATAAATCCGGATCGGAGGCGAGAAAACTCCCCCCAGGGATGGGATTCCCAGATTTCCTTGGGAATCAGGAATCCCTGGAAGAGGAAGGGGGGGAGGAGGAGCCGCCGTTCCCGAAATTCCGCTCGTCCCCGAAAACCTGGGAGAAGGAAAAAAACCAAAAAAAAAAAAACGGGAAAAATTCACCGGGAGGGGACGGAGCCGAGCAGAGAAATCCGGCGGGAATCGCGGGCGGGATTAACGGGAGGGATTAACGAGGCCCCAAATTAATTCGGGAATTAAAGGCCGGGAGCAGCTGGGGAAGGGGGAAAACCGGGAGCGGGAGCCGATCCCGGATTTGTTGGAGGGGGATGAGAGGGAATTCTCCACCCTGGGATGGAAAAAAAAACGCCCGGAGACAGGAAAATTTGGGAATTTTCCGGGTTGGAATTGGGAGATTTCTGGGGTGGTTTTCCTGGGAAATGTGGGAATTCCACAGGGTTTCCCTGGAATTCCCGGCCTTTGGGTCGTTCCCACTTCTCCCATTCCTCTGGAAATCTGGGAATTCCTGGGAATTTCCGAGGTTGGGGGTTTCCCCGTCCAAAGGGGCGGAGTTTCTGCCGGAACGGGACCCGCGAAGAGGCCTGGAATTTTCCCTTGGATCAAGGAGAACGGTGGAAACCCATGGGAAAAAAATTGGGAAAAGGAATTCCCGAGGCCAAGCGGAAAACCTGGAATGGGGCCTGGAATGGAGCCTGGAATAGGAACAGGAATGGGACCAGGAATGGGATTGGGAATTTCCCCTGTCCCTGTGGAATGCCGGGAGTGAAAGGTCGGGTTTGGATCGGGCAAAACTCTGGAAAACGCCTGGGAAAAAACTGAAAAAATTGGGAAGGAAATCCTGGAAGAGCCTTTGGTGCCTGAGGCCGAGCGGAAAACCTGGAATGGGATTGGGAATGGGACCTGGAATTTCCTCTGTCCCTGCGGAATGCTGGGAGTGAAAGGTCAGGTTTTCCATGGAAAAAAAATTGGGAAAGGAGATCCTGGAAGAGCCTTTGGTGCCCGAGGCCGAGTGGAAAACCTGGAATGGGATCTGGAATAGGAGCTGGAATGGGAACCGGAATTGGATCAGGAGTGGGATCTGGAATGGAATCTGGAATGGAATCTGGAATGGAATCTGGAATGGGGCCTGGAATGGGATTGGGAATTTCCCTGTCCCTGCGGAATGCTGAGAGTTAAAGGTCGGGTTTGGATCGGGCAAAACTCTGGAAAACGCCTGGAAAAAAACTGGAAAAAATTGGGAAAGGAAATCCTGGAGAAGCCACCAGGATCCCAGCCTTTGGTGCCCCAGGCTGAGCGGAAAATCTGGAATGGAGCCTGGAATTGGATCAGGAGTGGGATCTGGAATGGGAGCAGGAATGGGATTGGGAATTTTCCCTGTCCCTGCGGAATGCTGGGAGTGAAAGGGCAGGTTTTCCATGGAAAAATCCCATGGAAAAAAAAAATTGGGAAAGGAAATCCTGGAAGAGCCTTTGGTGCCTGAGGCCGAGCGGAAAACCTGGAATGGGAGTGGGAATGGGACCTGGAATTTCCTCTGTCCCTGCGGAATGCTGGGAGTGAAAGGGCAGATTTTCCATGGAAAAAAATCGGGAAAGGAAATCCTGGAGAAGCCTTCAGTGCCCGAGGCCAAGCGGAAAACCTGGAATGGGACCTGGAATGGAGCCTGGAATAGGAACAGGAGTGGGATCTGGAACGGGATTGGGATTTTTCCCTGTCCCTGTGGAATGCTGGGAGTTAAAGGGCAGGTTTTCCATGGAAAAAATCCCAAAAATGGAAATCCTGGAGGAGCCGCCAGCATCCCAGCCTTTGGTGCCCCAGGCTGAGTGGAAAACCTGGAATTGGACCTGAAGTGGGAACTGGAATTGGATCAGGAATGGGATCTGGGGTGGGATTTGGAATGGGAATGGGATCGGGAATGGATCTGGAATTGGATCAGGAATGGGATTTGGAATGGGAATGGGATGTGGAGTGGGATCTGGAATAGGATCAGGAACGGGATTGGATTTTTCCCTGTCCCTGTGGAATGCTGGGAGTTAAAGATCGGGTTTTCCATGGAAAAAATCCCATGGAAAAAAAAAATTGGGAAAGAAAATCCTGGAAGAGCCTTTGGTGCCCGAGGCCGAGCGGAAAACCTGGAATTGGATCTGGAATAGGAGCTGGAATTGGAGCTGGAGTGGGATTGGGAATGGATTGGGAATTTCCCCTGTCACTGTGGAATGCCGGGAGTTAAAGGTCGGGTTTGGATCGGGCAAAGCTCCGGAAAACTCATGGAAAAGGGAATCCTGAATCCATGGAAAAGTAGATCCTGAGCCTCTGGAAAAGGGAACCTTGAGCTCCTGGAAGAGGGAATCCTGAACCCCTGGAAAAGGGAATCCTGGAGGAGCCAGCAGCATCCCAGCCTTCGGGAAAACCCGGAGCGGGATCCGGAATCCCGGGAATTCTGGTTCCCTCCGGAGCGGCGGGGGTTAAGGGCGGGTGGGCGTCGCTGGCAGCAGCGCCCCCGGCCATTCCAGCTCCTTTTAGAATCCCTGGAATCCGCGGGAATCGATGGGAGCGCGGGTGATTCATCCTTCCCCGGATGGATCCCACACCTGGAGCCGCCCGCGCTCCCGGCTGAGGTCACGCTCCGCCCACATTCCCGAAAAAAAAAGGGAATTTTGGAGGGGGAAAAAGCAGGAGAAGGCAGCCGGGAGGCACCTGGGAGAATTCCGGGTGGGAAAAGAAAAAAAACGGGAGAGAGAGAGAGGCGGGGGGGGTTGGTTCTGAATCCATTTAGTGACCAAAATGCTGGGAGGGGAGAAGGGAAAAGGGAATAAAAGAGGAAAGGAAAAGGAAAGAGAAAAGGGAGGAGGAAAGGAAAGAAAAAAGGAAAAATAGAAAATAGAAAATAGAAAAGAGAAAATAGAAAATAGAAAATAGAAAAGAGAAAATAGAAAATAGAAAATAGAAAAGAGAAAATAGAAAAGAGAAAATAGAAAAGAGAAAATAGAAAAGAGAAATAGAAAAGAGAAAAAGAGAAAAGAGGAAAAAAGAGAAAAGAGAAAAAGAGAAGAAAAGAGAAAAAAGAGAAAAGAAAAAATAGAAAAGAGAAAATAGAAAAAAAGAGAGAAAAGAGAAAAGAAAAAAGAGAAAATAAAAAAAATAGAAAAAAGAGAAAAAAGAAGAAAAAGCAAAAAAGAGGAAATAGAAAAGAAAAAAGAGAAAAGAAAAAAAGAAAAAAGGAAAAAAGAAAAGAAAAAAAGAAAAGAAAAAAAGAAAAAAGAGAAAAGAAAAAAGAGAAAAGAAAAAGAGAAAAAAAATACAAAAAAGAGAAAAAAGAAGAAAAACCAAAAAAGAGGAAAAAGAGAAAAGAAAAAAGAGAAAAGAGAAAAAAAAGAGAAAAGAGAAAAAAATAGAAAAGAAAAAAGAAAAAGGAGAAAATAGAAAAGAAAAGAAAAAAGAGAAAAGAGAAAATAGAAAAGAAAAAATAGAAAATAAATAGAAGGGAGAAAATAGAAAAGAGAAAAGAGAAAAGAAAAAAAAAAGAAAGAGAAAAAAAGAAAAAAGATAAAAGAAAAAAGAAAAAATAGAGAAAGAGAAAACAGAAAAGAGAAGAAAAGAGGAAAAAGAAATGAGAAGAGAAGAGGAAAGAAAAGAGAAAAGAGAAGAGGGAAAACCAGGAATTAAATTCAGTTTTCATGGATCCGCTTGGCTAATAATTAATAACGATAATAATTATTAATTATTACCCAAACCCAGGAAAAACCTGGAACGGCCGGAGAGGGGGATCCCGCTCCCTGGGAAATTTTTTTGGGCTCCTGAAGGAAACCTGGAAGCTGCTGGAGTGAATCCAGAAATCCCTGGAATTCCTGAGGTGGGAAAAGCCCAAAAATCCATGGAATTCCAGGAATTCCTGGGAATCCTGGGAGGGGCCGGGCGGGAACCGGAGCTGGAACCCCAATCCCGAACCCTCGGGATTCCGGCCCGGCCTGGAATTCCTTCCCAAATCCCGCCTGGAATGGGAATGGCAGCTCCGCGGAGCGTCCCGGGGCCCGGAATTCCCGGATTTCCATGGAATCGAGGCTTTCCCGGCCTGTTCTGTCTGAGGAATGGGATCGTGGATCCCTCCTGGATCCCTGGGTGGGGCTGGGGCACCCCTGGGAGCCTGGGAGGGGATGGAATTCCTGGAGCTTTCCCACCCAAAGCATTCCAAGATTCCAGGGAATCCCTGGCGCTCCCAGATTCCAGGAAATCACCCCCAGATCCCCAAAGCTGGGAATTCCAGAGGTTCGGGAATTGGCTCCTGGCCGGATTCCAGAGGAGCCTCTCCGGGATGAGTTTTCCCTCCCTCCCTCCACGTTCCCGTTCCCAGCCCCGGAGCTTTTCCCAGCTTTTCCCCTCGGAATTCCCGGAGCTGGGATCCCGCGGGGGGTGGGAATCTGGGGGTTGGGAAGCGCCACCGGAGCCGGGGGTGGGGAAAAAACCCGCTGGGGAATGATTGGGAATTATTGGGAATTATTGGGAATTGGCTCCCTCTGGAATGGATTCCCAAAGTGATCCAGCAGGGATCCGTTCCCGCCCGGTGATCCGAGGTTTTCTCAGCAGGGATCCATTCCCTCCTGGAATTCCCAGTGATCCCAGCAAGGGATCCATTCCCTCCCAGTATTCCCGGTGTTCCTGGCAGGATTCCATTCCCTCCTGGTGATCCTGGCAGGATTCCTTTCCCACCTGGAATTCCCAGTATTCCCAGCAGGGATCCATTCCCTCCTGGAATTCCCGGTGATCCCAGCAGGATTCCATTCCTTCCCAGAATTCCCGGTGATCCCAGCAAGGGATCCATTCTCTCCCGGAATTCCTGGTATTCCCAGCAGGGATCCATTCCTTCCCAGAATTCCCAGCAGGATTCCATTCCCTCCCGGAATTCCCGGTGTTCCCAGCAGGGATCCATTCCCATCTGGTGATCCCAGCAGGATTCCATCCCCTCCCAGTGTTCCCGGCAGGATTCCGTTCCCTCCCGGAATTCCCGGCGTTCCGAGCTTTTCCCTCCGGAGCGAGGCCCGGCCTGGCCCCTTCATTCCCCGCTGGAATTCCCGTGCCTCGGGAATGGATCCCTGGGGAATTCCCGCTGCCGATTCCCGGCGTTCCCTGCCCGTCCCTCCCACTGTTCCCTCTCCAATGTTCTCGGCGTTCCCGATCGTTCCCCAGCCCTCCGCATCCTTTCCCATCTCTTCCATCCCTCTCCAACATTCCCAGTCATTTCCCAGTCATTTCCCAGCCATTCCCAGCCATTCCCAGCCATTCCCAGCCATTCCCAGCCATTCCCAGTCATTCCCAATCCTTCCCTATCCCCACCTCTCCTCCCCTCCCCTCCCGCTTCCCCAGCTCCTTTCCCGGCTTCTCCCGGTGCTGTCAGCGGCTCTGCTGGGAGGGACCCGCATCCCATCCCATGGATCCCATCCCATCCCATGGATCCCATCCCATGGATCCCATCCCATGGATCCCATCCCATGGATCCCATGGATCCCATCCCATCCCACCCCATGGATCCCATCCCATCCCTCCTTCCATCCATCCCTCCCGGAGCCGCTTTGGGAAGGGAGGCCCCACGTCCCTCCCCTCCCTGCCTCCCTCCCTCCGTCCTTCCTTTCTCCCATCCCTTCTTCCTTCCCTCCATCCATCCATCCCATCCCATCCCTCCCGGAGCCGCTTTGGGGAGGGAGGGGCCGCATCCATCCTTCTCTCCCTCGTTCCCTCCATCCATTCCTCCATCCCTCCTTCTCTCCTGGAGCCGCTTTGGGGAGGGAGGGGCTGTGTCCATCCCTCCATCCCTTCATCTCATCCCATTCCATCCCTCCCTCCGTCCCATCCCTCCATCCATCCATCCCTCGTTCCCTCCCTCTCCCCTCCATCCATCCATCCATCCCATCCCGGAGCCGCTTTGGGGAGGGAGGGGCTGCATCCCTCCTTCCCTCCATCCATCCTTCCATCCCTCCCTCCCTCCTTTCCTCCCTCCCAGAGCCGCTTTGGGGAGGGGCTGCATCCATCCCTTCATCCCATGCCTCCCTCCCTCCCTCCCTCCCTCTCTCCCTCCCTCCCTCCATCCCATCCCTCCCTCCCAGAGCCGCTTTGGGGAGGGAGGGGCCGCGTCCTTCTCTCCCTCGTCCCCTCCATCCCATCCCATCCCTCCCTCCCGGAGCCACTTTGGGGAGGGAGGCTCCGCATCCCTCCCCTCCCTCCCATCCCTCCTTCCTTCCTCCCATCCCTTCTTCCTTCCTCCCATCCCTTCTTCCTTCCTCCCATCCCTTCTTCCTTCCTCCCATCCCTTCTTCCTTCCTCCCATCCATCCCGGAGCCGCTTTGGGGAGGGCGGGGCTGCATCCATCCCTCCTTCCATCCATCCCTCCCTTCATCCCATCCCTCTCCTCCCTCCCTTTCTCCCTCCATCCTTCCATCCCTCCTTCCATCCATCCCTCCCTCCTTCCTTCCTTTCATCCATCCCTCCCGGAGCCGCTTTGGGGAGAGAGGGGCCCGCATCCTTCCCTTCCTCGTTCCATCCATCCCTCCATCCATCCATCCATCCCATCCATCCCTCCCTCCCGGAGCCGCTCTGGGGAGGGAAGCCCCGCGTCCCTCCCCTCCCTCCCTCCCTCCCTCCCTCCTTCCTTCCTCCCATCCCTTCTTCCTTCCTTCCATCCATCCCGGAGCCGCTTTGGGGAGGGAGGGGCTGCGTCCCTCTCACCTCATCCTTCCCTCCCTCCAACCCTCCCGGAGCCACGTCTCTCCCATCCCTCCCTCCATCCCTCCATCCCTCCTTCCCTCCATCCCTCCCTCCCGGAGCCACTTTGGGGAGGGGCTGCATCCATCCATCCCATTCCTCCATCCCTCCAACCCTCCTTCCTTCCTTCCATCCATCCTCCCGTCCCTCCATCCCTCCTTCCCTCCCGGAGCCGATTTGGAGAGGGAGGGGCTGCATCCCTCCCATCCCTCCCTCCTTCCATCCCTCCCTCCTTCCATCCCTCCCTCCTTCCCGGAGCCACTTTGGGGAGGGAGGGGCTGCCTCCATCCATCCCATCCCATCCCATCCCTCCATCCCTGTGCCGCCGGCTCATTCCCGCTCTTCTCCCCAGGATGCCGCCGCTCTCCCCCCTCTCCTCCCGCCGCTCCGTCACTTAGCAACGCCCCAGGAAATTAAAAAAAAAAAAAAAAAAAGAAAAAATGGAGAAAAAGCAAATTTCGGGCTCCAACCCGCCGGGATGAGGATTTAAACTCTGCCCCGCTCTGGCAGCCGGCAAGCCCGGATTTTTTTATATTTTATTTTTTATTATTTTATTTTTTTTTGAGGCGATTCTTCCCCGAAATTCTCGGAATTCCTGCGTGGGCTCCGCGTTCCCTGCATTCCTCTGCAGGTGACTGCCGGGGGGGGACAGCCCGGATTTGTGGGTTTTTTAAATTGGGCCCGGATTTGTATTTTTTAATTTTTATCTTTTATTATTATTATTATTTCCTCCTCCTCCTCCTCCTCCTCTTTGTATTTTTATTTTATTTTATTTTTTTACTTCTCCTCCTCCTCCTCTTCCTCCTCCACGCCGAGGCCGAGTCGGTTCCGTCTTTTCGGTTTGACTTTGGGCGCAACAGCGACAACAAAAAAAAAAAAATCGTCCGGGGATAAGAAAGAAAAAAGAGATCCAGGGGATTAAAAAAAAAAAAAAAAAGAAATATCCAGGAAAAAAAAAGGAAAGAAATCCAGGGGGAAAAAAAAAAAGGAAATCCAGGAGAACAAAAAAAAAAAAAAAAAAAAAGAAAGAAAGAAAAGAAAGAAATCCAGGAAAAAAAAAATCCAGGAAAAAAAAAAAAAAAAAAAAAGGAAATTCAGGGAAAAAAAAAAAAGCCCAGGATAAAAGAGAAAGAAATCCAGGAAAAAAAGAGAAAGAAATCCAGAAAAAAAAAAAAAAAAAAAAAAAGGGAATTCAGGGGGAAAACCCCAAAGGAATCCAGGAAAAAAAAAAAAAAAAAGCAACAAAGGAAAGAAATCCGGGCACAAAGAAATCCAAGGGAAAAGAAAAAGGAGAAATCCAGAATCCAGGAGAACAAAAAAACCGGAACAGAAGAAGAAAGAAAGAAAGAGAGCGAAGGAGGGGGAGGCCGCTCCCTGCGGAGATGAGAGGCTGGAGGCCAGGAGATCGGCTGGTGACAGCGGCCACCCCCGGCTGGTGACAACGGGGCCACCTCTGGGACAGCGGGGCCACCTCTGGGACAGCGGGGCCACCCCCGGCTGGTGACAACGGGGCCACCTCTGGGACAGCGGGGCCACCTCTGGGACAGCGGGGCCACCACCGGCTGGTGACAGCGGGGCCACCTCTGGGACAAAGGCAACCCCCGGCTGGTGACAACGGGGCCACCCCTGGGACAACGGGGCCACCTCCGGCTGGTGACAACGGGGCCACCCCTGGGACAACGGGGCCACCACCGGCTGGTGACAACGGGGCCACCCCTGGGACAAAGGCAACCCCCGGCTGGTGACAGCGGCCACCCCCAGCCGGTGACAACGGGGCCACCCCTTGGGACAACGAGGCCACCTCTGGGACAAAGGCAACCTCCTGGGACAGTGGGGCCACCTCCGGCTGGTGACAACGGGGCCACCCCCTGGGACGACGAGGCCACCTCCGGCTGATGACAGTGGCTACCCCCGGCTGGTGACAGCAGCCACCCCCTGGGACAACGGGGCCACCTCCGGCTGGTGACAGCGGCCACCTCTGGGACAAAGAGGTCATTGCCTGGGACAAAGGCAACCCCCGGCTGGTGACAGCGGAGCCACCTCCGGCCAAGGGACAACGGCCACCGGCTGGTGACAACGGCCACCCGCACGGTGGCTCCCTCTGGCTGGTGACAACGGGGTCACCCCTGGGACAACGGGGCCACCTCCAGCTGGTGACAAAGGCCACCCCCAGCCAGGGACAGCGGGGCCACCTCTGGGACAACGGGGCCACCTCTGGCTGGTGACAACGGGGTCACCCCTGGGACAGCGGCCACCTCTGGCTGGTGACAACGGCCACCTCTGGGACGACGGGGCCACCTCTGGCCAGTGACAGCGGCCACCTCCAGCTGGTGACAAAGGCCACCCTCTGCCAGTGACAGTGGCCACCTCTGGGACGACGGGGCCACCTCCGGCTGGTGACAGTGGCCACCTCTGGGACGACGGGGCCACCCCTGGCTGATGACAGCGGCCACCTCCAGCTGGTGACAAAGGCCACCTCTGGCCGGTGACAGCAGGGCCACCTCTGGGACAACAGGGCCACCCTCGGCCAGTGACAGTGGCCACCTCTGGGACAACGGGGTCACCCCTGGCTGGTGACAACGGGGTCACCCCCTGGGACAGCGGCCACCCGCGGCCAAAGGCCACCTCCGGCCGGTGACAACGGCCACCTCTGGGACCACGGGGCCACCCCGGGCCAGTGACAGCGGCCAGCAGCGGCCAGCCCAGCGATGGTGCTGCGCTCTAACCCCGGGCTCGTTCTCTTGTGCTCTTTCCTGCCCAGTGACTACATCATCGAGGAGAAGACGGCCGTGCTGCAGAAACGGGAGCATGAGGGCTTCGGCTTCGTCCTGCGCGGGGCCAAAGGTCAGCCAGAAACTTCTTGTTTTTTCTGGGATTTGGGGTTTTTCTTTTTTTCTTTTTTTTTTTTTTTTTTTTTTTTTTTTTCTGGCATTTTTGGAGTTTTTTTTCCCCTTTTAAATAGGATTTTTAGGGTTTTTTTCACATTTTTTTTTCGATTTTTTCCCTTTTTTAACAGGATTTTTGGGGGGTTTTTCCCTTTTTTTTTTTCTGGGATTTGGGGGGTTTTCCCTTTTTTTTTATTCTGGGATTTTTTGGAGTTTTTTTTTCCCCTTTTAAATAGGATTTTTAGGGTTTTTTTCACTTTTTTTTTTCATTTTTTTCCCTTTTTTAACAGGATTTTTGGGGGGTTTTTCCCTTTTTTTTTCTGGGATTTGGGGGGTTTTCCCTTTTTTTTAATTCTGGGATTTTTTGGTTTTTTTTTTCCCCTTTTAAATAGGATTTTTAGGGTTTATTTCACTTTTTTTTTTCGATTTTTTTCCCCTTTTTTAACAGGATTTTTGGGGGGTTTTTCCCTTTTTTTTTTTTTCTGGGATTTGGGGGGTTTTCCCTTTTTTTTTTTTTTATTCTGGGATTTTTTGGAGTTTTTTTTTCCCCTTTTAAATAGGATTTTTTAGGGTTTTTTTCACTTTTTTTTTTCGATTTTTTTCCCTTTTTTAACAGGATTTTTGGGGGGTTTTTCCCTTTTTTTTCTGGGATTTGGGGGGTTTCCCCCCTTTTTTTTTTTTTTTATTCTGGGATTTTTGGGGGTTTTTTTTCCCTTTTTTCTAATAGGATTTTTGGGGGTATTTTCCCATTTTTTATTGGATTTTTGGGATTTTTTTCCCTTTTTTTTCCCCCAGTTTTTCCCCTTTTTTAACAGGATTTTTGGGATTTTTTTCCCTTTTTTTTTGCGGGGTTTTTTCCCTTTTTTAAACAGGATTTTTGGGGGGTTCTTCCCATTTTTTTTACAGGATTTTGGGGGGGGGGTTCTTCCCTTTTTTCCCTTTTTTTCCCTTTTTTTCCTTCTTTTTTCCCCTTTTTTTTTAACAGGATTTTTGGGGTTTTTTTCCCTTTTTTTTTTCGGGGTTTTTTCCCTTTTTTTCACAGGATTTTTGGGATTTTTTCCCTTTTTTAACAGGATTCTTTGGGGGGTTTTCTCCTTTTTTTCTCTTTTTTTCCCCCTTTTTTAACAGGATTTTTGGGATTTTTTTTCCCTTTTTTTGGGTTTTTTTTTCCCTTTTTTAACAGGATTTTCAGGGGGTTTTTCTCCTTTTTTTCCCCCTGGTTTTTTCCCTTTTTTTAATTGGATTTTCAGGGTTTTTTCCCTTCGTTTCCCATTTTTTCCCCTTTTTTAACTGGATTTGGGGAGGTTTTTCTCCTTTTTTTTTTCCCATTTTTTTCCCCTTTTTTATCAGGATTTTGGGGGTTTTTTCCCTTTTTTTTCCCCAGTTTTCCCCCTTTTTTAATTGGATTTTCGGGGTGCGGTTTCCCTTTTTTGTTCCCCCGTTTTTTTTCTCTTTTTTAGCAGGATTTTTTGGGGTTTTTTTCCCTTTTGAAACAGGATTTTTTTTGGGATTTTCTTCCCTTTTTTTTCCCCTTTTTTCCCCTTTTTTAACAGGATTTTGAGGGGATTTTTTTCCTTTTCTTTCTGGGTTTTTTTCCCTTTTTTAATCAGGATTTTGGGGTTTTTTCCCTTTTTTAACAGGATTTTTGGATTTTTTTTCCCCTTTTTTTTTTAAGGTTTTCCTCCCTTTTTTCCCTTTTTTTCTCCCTCCCTTTTTTCCCTTTTTTCCCCCAGGTTTTGGGGGTTTTCACCTTTTTTTTTCCCCCACGGTTTTTCAGGGTTTTTTTCCCCTTTTTTCTCCGGGTTTTTTTCCCCTTTTTTTCCCCCAGGTTTTTTTTGGGGAGGTTTTCCCCCCCTTTTTTTTTTTCAGGATTTTTAGGTTTTTTTCCCCCCGTTTTTATTTCCTTTCTTTTTTCCCTTTTTTTCCCAGGTTTTCAGAGTTTTTTCCTTTTTTCCCCAGATTTTTTGGGATTTTTTTTCCAGGTTTTTCAGGGTTTTTCCCCTTTCCCCCCCAGGATTTTGGGGCTTTCCCCCTTTTTTCCCCCAATTTTTTCCGTTTTTTTCCCTTTTTTTTTCCCCAGGATTTTCAGGTTTCATCCCCTTTTTTTTCAGGATTCCTTGAGGTTTTTCCCCTTCTTTTTCCCTCCAGGTTTTTCAGGTATTTCCCCCCCTTTTTCCATTTTTTTTCCCCCGTTTTTTTCCCAGGTTTTTCTGATATTTCCCCCCTTTTTTCCAAGATTTTTGGGCGCTTTTTTTTTCCCCTTTTTTCCCCCAGATTTTTGGGGATTTTCCCCCCCTTTTTCCCAGTTTTTTTTCCCTTTCTTTCCAAGATTTTTAAATTTTTTTTGCCCTCCACCCCCAGGATCCTTTTTTTGTTCCATTTTCTCAGCTTTTTGGGATTTATTTTTCTCTCCCACTTCGGGAAGCGGCAGAGCTGGAATGGGATTGGGATTGGGGTGGTGGCCTGGAATGGGGTTTTGTGGGTTTTTGGGGGTTTGGTGCTGGGAATTTGGGGAATTTTTGGGAATTCTTGGGAATTTTGGGTTCGTTTCCCTGAGGGAATGAGCAGCCCCTGCTGAGCTCGGGATCCTCATTCCCGGAAATCCCGGGGGGCTCCAAAGGGATTTCATTCCCTGGATTTCCCTGGCTCTGTGCCGAGTGCAGGAATTTTGGGCATTTTGGTGCTGGTTTGGCTTGGAATTTTTGGGAATTTTTGGGAATTTTTGGGAATTGTGGCTCCTTTCCCCTCAGGGCTGAGCAGCTCGGGATCCTCATTCCCGGAAATCCCGGGGGGCTCCAAAGGGATTTCATTCCCTGGATTTCCCTGGCTGTGTGCCCAATCGAGGAATTTGGGGGTTTTGGTGCTGGTTTGGAATTCTTGGGAATTTTTGGAAATTTTTGGGAATTTTGGGTTCGTTTCCCTGAGGGAATGAGCAGCCCCTGCTGAGCTCGGGATCCTCATTCCCGGAAATCCCGGGGGGCTCCAAAGGGATTTCATTCCCTGGATTTCCCTGGTTCTGTGCCCAGTGGAGGAATTTTGGGGGTTTTGGTGCTGGTTTGGCTGGGAATTCTTGGGAATTGTTGGGAATTGTTGGGAATTTTTGGGAATTGTGGCTCCTTTCCCCTCAGGGCTGAGCAGCTCAGGATCCTCATTCCCGGAAATCCTGGGGGGCTCCAAAGGGATTTTCCTCCCTGGCTCGTTCAGTGCCGCGCTCTGGGCTCGTGCCCTGGAATTTTGGGGGGTTTGGGGCTGGTTTGGCGTGGAATTTTTGGGAATTTTTTGGAATTTTGGGGAATTTTGGGTTCACTTCCTTGAGGGAATGAGCAGCCCCTGCTGAGCCCGGGATCCTCATTCCCAGAAATCCCGGGGGGCTCCAAAGGGATTTCATTCCCTGGATTTCCCTGGTTCTGTGCCCAGTCGAGGAATTTTGGGGGTTTTTGGTACTGGTTTGGCTGGGAATTCTTGGGAATTGTTGGGAATTGTTGGGAATTTTTGGGAATTGTGGCTCCTGTCCCCTCAGGGCTGAGCAGCTCGGGATCCTCATTCCCGGAAATCCCGGGGGGCTCCAAAGGGATTTTCCTCCCTGGCTTGTTCAGGGCCGCGCTCCGGGCTCGTGCCTTGGAATTTTGGGGGGTTTTGGGTGCTTGCTCACCAGGATCTGTGGAACCGATGGATTTTTTGGGAATTCCCTGAGCTCTCCGGGATCCTTTGGGAATCCCCTGAGTTTGGAACGTTCTGGGGTCCATGGGCTCGGGGTCTGCTCCGACTGCCCGAGCACTCCAGGGCTGACCGGGGTGGGATTTTGGTGCTTCCAGGATGGAATTTGGTTCTCCTGGATGGCATTTGGTGTCTCCAGGATGGGATTTGTTGTTCTTGGATGGGATTTGTTGTTCTTAGATGGGATTTGGTTCTCTGGGATGGAATTTGGTGTCCCCGGGATGAGATTTGGTGTCCCCAGGATGGGATTTGGTGCTCCTGGATGAGATCTGGTGTTTCTGGATGGGATTTGGTGCTCCCAGATGGGATTTGGTTCTCTGGGATGGGATTTGGTGCTTCCAGGATGGGATTTGGTGCCTCCAGGATGGAATCTGGTGCTCCTGGATGGGATTTGGTTCTCTGGGATGGAAGTTGATGTCCCCAGGGTGGGATTTGGTTCCCCAGATTGGGATTTTGTCCCTCCAGGATGGGATTTTGTCCCTCCAGGATGGGATTTGGTGTCGCTGGGATGGGATTTGGTGTCGCTGGGATGGGATTTGGTTCCCCAGATTGAGATTTTTTTGTCCCTCTGGATGGGATTTTGTTGTCCCCAAGATGGAATTTGGTGTTCCAGGATGGGATTTGATGTCTCCAGGATGAGATTTGGTCCTCCCAGATGGGTTTTGGTGCTCCTGGATGGAATTTGGTCCCTCTTGATGCGATTTGGTGTCTTCAGGATGGATTTGGTGTCCCCAGGATGGAATTTGGTTCTCCAGGATGGGATTTTGTCCCCCTGGATGGGATTTTGTCCCTCCAGGATGGGATTTGGTGTCGCTGGGATGGGATTTGGTTCCCCAGATTGGGATTTTTTGCCCCTGAATGGGATTTTGTTGTCCCCAGGATGAAATTTGATTCCCAGGATGGGATTTGGTGTCCCTGGGATGGGATTTGGTGCTTCCAGGATGGAATTTGGTCCCTCTTGATGCGATTTGGTGTCTTCAGGATCGATTTGGTGTCCCCAGGATGGAATTTGGTTCTCCAGGATGGGATTTGGTTCCCCAGATTGGGATTTCTGCCTCAGGATGGGATTTGGTGTCCCTGGATGGGATTTGGTGCCTCCAGGATGGGATTTGGTTCTCTGGGATGGAATTTAATGTTCCCAGGATGAGATTTGGTGTCCCCAGGATGGGATTGGGTTTTCCAGATTGGGATTTTTTGTCCCTCTGGATGGGATTTTGTTGTCCCCAAGATGGGATTTGGTGTTCCAGGATGGGATTTGGGGCCTCCTGATGGAATTTCATGTTCCTGGATGGAATTTGGTTCTCTGTGATGGAATTTAATGTCGCCAGGATGAGATTTGGTGTCCCTGGGATGGAATTTGTTCTCCAGGATGGGATTTGGTTCCCCAGATTGAGATTTTTGCCTCAGGATGGGATTTGGTTCTCCAGGATGGGATTTTGTCCCCCTGGATGGGATTTTGTTGTCCCCAGGATGAAATTTGATTCCTAGGATGGGATTTGGTGCCTCCTGATGGGATTTGGTGCCTCCAGGATGGGATTTGGTTCCCCAGATTGGGATTTTTTCCCTCTGGATGGGATTTGGTGACCCAGGATGGGATTTTGTCCCCAGGATGAGATTTTCTCCCTCCAGGATGGGATTTGGTGACCCAGCTCTGCCGGGGCTTCTCCCAGCACCATCTCTGGAATTCCAGCCGGGAACTGTGGGACTCTGAGCCCAGGAATCCCCAATTCCCCAACCGTGGTGGCACCTCAGGGGGGTTCCAAGGCTGCTTCCCGGAATTCCCGATCTGGAGTTTTGGCGGGAAAGGCTGAACCTCCTGGGCAGGGACTTCCCCTCATTCCCAGTAGGAAATTCCTGGATTCAATTCCCAACTTTTCCGTTCGGTTCTCCCGTTGGACGGGAGGGGTTCCCTCCTTCAGGGACGGAATTTCCGTGATTTCCACACCTGGGGCCTTCCCTGGGCCGGGTTGGGAACGCTTGGATCCCAAACTGCTTTTGGGAGAGGTGGATTCCCAGGATTCCCAGGATTCCCGGGATTTGCTGAGACCAGGGATGTCCTTCTCTCCCTCCTCAATCTCCAGGGGGGTTGAAAAATGTGGGATAAAAAAATTCCCAAGGCCAGGAGGGGGCTCGGAGCACCCTGGGGACGGTGGGAAGCGTCCAAGGGGTTGGGATTGGGTGGGATTTGAGTCTTTTCCCCACCCAAACCATCCCGGCATTCCAGAGGCCACCAGGGTTGGATCAGCTTCCCTCTGGAAAACTCGGGAATGTTCCCCTGGAGAGCAGAAGGCTCCAGGGAGAACTTCCAGAACATTCCAGGGCCTCCAGGAGGGGCTGGGGACAGGGAGGGGACCCAGGGAATTGGGGAAAGGGGAGATGGGAATGGGAGCTTGGGCGGGAATTCCGGACTGGGCTGCCCCTGGATCCCTGGGAATGTCCAAGGAAAAGCTGGAGCACCCTGGGGTGGTGGGAATTGTCCCTTTGTCCCCTCCCCAGGGAGATTCTGCTCCCGGGATTTATTCCAGAGGGAGCCAATTCCCGATTCCCCGGCGGTTTTTTGGGGTTTTTTTCCCCCATTTTTGCCGAACCCTTCGGGCTCCGGCGCCGCTTCCCGAATCCCGGCTCCCAGCCCACACCTGGAAAAAAAACAAACCACGCCCGGAATGACACACGGACAACTCGGGGAGGGAGGGAGGGACGGATTCGGGATCCGCGTGGGATTCATCCCGGAGAACCCACGGAGGCCGGGAGATGAAAAATCCTGGAAAAAGGAGAATTCCGGGAAGGATTTTTGGAGAGTGAGCTGCTCCGACTTGGCCGTTCCCGGGGAGCTCTAAAAATAGGGATGAGCTGTCAGGCGCCTTCGCCGCCTCTTCCCGGGCCGGGCGGGAAGGGTGGGAAAAGCCGTTGGTGGGAAGCAGCTGAGAAGCTTCAGCACCAGGAGAAGGTGGCGGGGAAAAGGTTCCCCGGGCGGCCGGGTGGAAAAATCCCGGCAGGGGAAAAAAAAAAAAAAAAAGTGGGAAAAAAAAATTCCCTGGAGAGAGGAGGAGGAAAAGTCATGGATTTGGCAGAGAGAAAAAAAAACCCGGAGAGAGGAGGAGGGAAAGTCTTGGATCGGGATTTGGCGGGATTAAAAAAAACCTGGAGAGAGGAGGAGGAAAAGTCTTGGATCCGGATTTGGCAGGGAAAAAAAACCCGGAGAGAGGAGAAGTCTTGGATTTGGATTTGGTGGGGGAAAAAAAACCCCGGAGAGCGGAGGAGGAAAAGTCTTGGATTTGGATTTGGGGGGAGAAAAAAAAACCTGGAGAGAGGAGGAGGAGGAAAAGTCTTGGATTGGGATTTGGCAGGAAAATAAAAAAAACCCGGAGAGAGGAGGAGGAAAAGTCTTGGATCAGGATTTGGTGGGAGAAAAAAAAAAACCCGGAGAGAGGAGGAGGAAAAGTCTTGGATCTGGATTTGGCGGGATTAAAAAAAACCTGGAGAGAGGAGGAGGAAAAGTCTTGGATTTGGCAGAGGGAAAAAAAAACCCGGAGAGCGGAGGAGGAAAAGTCTTGGATTGGGATTTGTTGGGGGAAAAAAAAAACCTGGAGAGAGGAGGATGAAAAGTCTTGGATCTGGATTTGGCAGGGAAAAAAAACCCGGAGAGAGGAGAAGTCTTGGATTTGGATTTGGTGGGGGAAAAAAAAAAACCCGGATTTGGAGGAGGAAAAGTCTTGGATTTGGCGGGAAGGTCGGGAATGTCGCTGGAAGGACCTCGAGGGAGAGACCACCTGGAGCAGAGGAGGCTCCGGGGGCACCCTGGGGTGGGGCCGTGGGCTCCGCCTCATCCCGGGATTCTCAGGAGCTGGGGAAGTTTCCGGAATCCCTGGGGGCAGCTCCGGGGCTCCCTCATTCCCCTGGGATTTGCCTTCGATTCCCAGATTTCCGTGCCGGGCCCGAGCTGGGTTTGGGATCGGGTCCCAAAATCGGGATTTTGCCGGGTGCTCGCCAATCCGGGGATTTTCCTGCTTCAAAATGGAAAACCCTTTTTTTTGTTTTTGGTTTTTGGGGAGTTTTTTTTGTGGAATTTTGTCTTGGTTTGGAAGGACAGGTCTCTGCCAGGGAAAGCTGGAGTTTCCCTTGGAATGGGGAATGGAAACCCCTCCCCCCCCCCCCCAAATTATAATTTGGCAATTAAATTTGATAATTTAATAATTAAATTTGAATTTTGCTTTCAGGCAAAGATTTGGGAATAGGAATAACAGTTCTTTCCTGGGAATATTGACAATACAAATGTGGTAGAAAGACAAAACCACCCAACCAACCCAGCAAACAAACAATTTTGGAGAACCCTGACAGAGTCAGAGCTCCAACCTGACACCCTGTTGGTCAGGGGGTTGGGAGCAGTCCCAAAGTGAGTCCTCCTGGAGTGGCAGAGGTGGTTCTGTTGGGGCAGAGATGATCCTGTAGAACAAGGGTCCAGTGATGGTGAGAAGGGTCCAGTGATGGTGAGAAGGGTCCAGTGATGGTGAGAAGGGTTCAATGATGGTGAGAAGGGTTCAATGATGGTGAGAAGGGTCCAGGGATGGTGAGAAGGATTCAATGATGGTGAGAAGGGTTCAGGGATGGTGAGAAGGGTTCAGTGATGGTGAGAAGGGTCCAGGGATGGTGAGAAGGGTCCAGGGGTGGTGAGAAGGGTCCAGGGATGGTGAGAAGGGTCCAGGGGTGGTGAGAAGGGTCCGGGGGTGGTGAGAAGGGTCCAGGGATGGTGAGAAGGGTCCAGTGGTGGTGAGATGGGTCCAGTGATGGTGAGAAGGGTCCAGTGGTGGTGAGATGGGTCCGGGGATGGTGAGAAGGGTCCGGGGGTGGTGAGAAGGGTCCAGGGATGGTGAGAAGGGTCCAGTGGTGGTGAGAAGGGTTCAGTGATGGTGAGAAGGGTCCAGTGGTGGTGAGATGGCCCCAGTGATGGTGAGAAGGGTCCAGGGGTGGTGAGATGGGTCCAGGGATGGTGAGATGGGTCCAGGGATGGTGAGAAGGGTCCAGGGATGGTGAGGAGGGTCCAGGGATGGTGAGAAGGGTCCAGGGATGGTGAGGAGGGTCCAGAGATGGTGAGAAGGGTCCGGTGATGGTGAGATGACCCCAGGGGTGGTGAGAAGGGTCCAGGGATGGTGAGAAGGGTCCAGTGGTGGTGAGAAGGGTTCCAGTCTTCCTCTGGGAATCCGGTGGAACCAGATCCCTGGTGTTCCTGTGTCTCAGTTTTTTCCAGGTAGGAATGGTTGGCTCCTCCCACTGGGTGGAGCATCTCACCATGTGGATGATGGAATGTGGATGGTCTACTTTGGGGATGTCTGCTCTTAGGGGTGTCTTAATGGCCCATAAGCAGAAGATAACCCTCAATGACCCATTAGCAGATGATGAGCCTTCATGATCCATTAGCAGAAGATAACCTTTAATGACCCATTAGCGGGAGATAACCCTTAATGGCTCATTAGCAGGAGACAATCCTTAATGGCCCATTAGCAGAAGATAACCCTCAATGGCCCCATTAGCAGGAGATGACCCTCAATGCCCTATTAGCAGAAGACAATCCTTAATGATCCATTAGCAGAAGAGATCCCTCGGAGGGAGGACAGGTGGTGACAGAGATAAGGACCAATGCCCCACCTGGTTTGAGCAGCTGCCCCGTTATCAGAAGGCACCCGTCCCTCTCCACCCAGAGTAAAGAAGAACAATTCTCCAGCCGCTTTCACCAGATGAAATAAAATCCACATTTTTGGTTCCATCACCCAGGACAGTGAGCCTTAATGGCCCATTAGCAGAAGATAACCCTTAATGACCCATTAGCAGGAGGTAATTCTTAATGGCTCATTAGCAGAAGATAACCCTTAATGATTCATTAGTAGAAGATAACCCTTAATGAAAGGCCAATTAGCAGCAGATAACCCTCAATGCCCCATTAGCAGAAGATAACCCTTAATGCCTCATTAGCAGGAGGTAATCCTTAATGGCCCATTAGCAGAAGAGAACCCTCAAAGGCCAATTAGCAGAAGATAATAATCAATGGCCCATTAGCAGCAGATAACTCTCAATGGCCCCATTAGCAGCAGATAACCCTTAATGATTCATTAGTAGAAGATAACCCTTAATGAAAGGCCCATTAGCAGAAGATAACCCTCAATGGCCCATTAGCAGCAGATAACCCTCAATGGCCCCATTATCAGAAGATGACCCTCAATGCCCTATTAGCAGAAGACAATCCTTAATGAATCATTAGCAGAAGAGGACAGGAGGTGACAGAGATAAAGACCAATGCCCCTTCTGGTTTGAGCAGCTGCCCCATTATCAGAAGGCACTCGTCCCTCTCCTCCCGGAGTAAAGGAGAACGATTCTCCAGCCGCTTTCAGCAGATGAAATAGAATCCACATTTTTGGTCCCATCACCCAAGACACATCTCCACTTCCAGCCATTCCAGCTGCTGCTTCCAGGAGCTGATTTTTGGGGTGGGAAGTGGCGGAGGTTGGATGGGGACGAGGGACCGGGCAGGTTCAGGAACGAGGAGACCCCGCGGCTCCGCGGGAAGTGAGAGGGACAAGGAGGGAAAGCTCGGGGTGGGGAAGGCAGGAAGGATCACCTGGAGAAATTCTCCTGGGGCTGGATTGTCCCAGCGGGAATTTCTCCGTTTTCCCGGAGCTTCTGTGGGTCCCAGGTGGATCCTCGGGGGCCGTTCCAGGAGCTGAAGGTCAGGAATGGACCCGGGGTGGGATTGAGGGATGCTGGGAGTGGAAACACCTGGAAAACTCCTGCTGGGATCCCTCTGCTTCAACCCCTGGGAGCGTCCGAAGAACCTGAGGAACGTGGAGCAGGGGGGGCTTTGGCAGCGCTGGGAATGGTTGGATCTGGTGGGGTTGTCCAAGGGGTTTTCCAACCCAAAGGGCTCCGTGTCTCCATCTTGGATTTCAGAATTGGTTCCGTCTTGAATTCCAGCATTGGTTCCACCATTGTTCCATCATTGATTCCATGATTGATATTCCATCATGGATTCCATCGTTGGTTCCATCTTGGATTCCATGATTGATTCCATCGTTGGTTCCATCCTGAATTCCATCGTTGGTTCCATGGTTGGAAAGGTGCTCAGGCCTTGGCAGGAGCTTTGGAGTCCCCATCCCTGGAGGAGCCCAAGGAATCCCTGGAGGTGCTGATTCTGCTCCGAGCAGCACCTCCCACTGTCCCAGGTTGCTCCAGCCTGGTGGGTTTTTCCTGGGAATTCATGGAGTTTTGATCCCTGGGAGCGTCCAAAGAACCTGAGGAATGTGGGATGGGGGGGGGCTTTGGCAGCGCTGGGAATGGTTGGATCTGGTGGGGTTGTCCAAGGGGTTTTCCAACCCAAAGGGCTCCGTGACCCCATCTTGGGTTTCATTGTTGGTTCCGTCTTGGATTCCATCTTTGGTTCCATGGTTGGTTCCATGGTTGGTTCCATGGTTGGTTCCATGGTTGGTTCCATAATTGGTTCCATCTTGGATTCCATCTTGGATTCCATCTGGGATTCCGTTATCGATTCCATCATTGGTTCCATTACTGATTCCATTGTTGGTTCCATCTTGGATTCCATCTTGGATTCCATCTGGGATTCCGTTATCGATTCCATCATTGGTTCCATTACTGATTCCATTGTTGGTTCCATCTTGGATTCCATGATTGATTCCATCATTGGTTCCATCTTGGGTTCCACCATGGATTCCATCTTGGATTCCAACTTGGATTCCTTCATTACTTCCGTCATGGATTCCATCATGGATTGCATCTTGGATTCCGTCATTATTTCCATCATGGGTTCCATGATGGATTCCATCTTGGATTCCATCATGGATTCCATCTTGGATTCTGTTTTGGATTTCTTCATTACTTCCATCATGGATTCCATCATGGATTCCATCTTGGATTCCATCATGGATTCCATCTTGGATTCCATCATTGGTTCCACATTGGATTCCATTTTGGATTCTGTCATTTATTCCATTATTAATTTCACCTTGGACTCCATCGTGGATTCCATCATTGAAGTTGGAACAGGGACAGGATAAGGGCACCTCAAGCTGTCCCAGGGCATCTCCAGGTTGGAGAACTGGAAAATTCCCTCCTGGGATCGCCATTCCCGGTGGGATTCAAATCCACATGGATGCAACACCAGGGAACACGGCTTGGGGGGGTGACCTTGGCAGTGCTGGGAACGGTTGGATTTGATGTTCTCCAAGGGGTTTTTCAACCCAAGTGACTCCAGATTTCCATGATTGGTTCCATGATTGGGTCCATCTTGGAGTCCATCTTGGGTCCATGATGGATTCCATCATTGGTTCCGTCATTGGTTCCATCATGGATTCCATCACGGATTCGATCTTGGATTCCATCATTGGTTCCATTATGGATTCCATCATGGATTCCATCTTGGCTCCCATCATTGGTTCCATCTTGGATTCCATCATTGATGTTGGAACAGGGACAGGATAAGGGGACCTCAAGCTGCCCCAGGGCATCTCCAGGTTGGAGAACAGGAAAATTCCCTGCTGGAGTCGCCAATCAAATCCATGCGACACCGGGGGACACGACTCGGGGGTGACCTTGGCAGTGCTGGGAATGGCTGGATTTGATGTTCTCCAAGGGGTTTTCCAACCAAAGTGACTCCAGATTTCCATGATTGGTTCCATGATTGAGTCCATCTTGGAGTCCATCTTGGGTTCCATGATGGATTTCATCATTGGTTCCATCATGGATTCCATCATGGATTCCGTCTTGGATTCGACCTTGGATTCCGTTATTGATTCCATCTTGGCTCCCATCATTGGTTCCATCATGGATTCCATCTTGGATTCCATCTTGGATTCCACCTTGGTTTCCATCATTGATGTTGGATCAGGGACAGGACCATGGGACCTCAAGCTGTCCCAGGTCATCTCCAGGTTGGAGAACGGGAAAACTCCCTCCTGGGATCACCATTCAAATCCACCTGGATGCGGCACTGGGGGACACGGATTGGTGGTGGCCTTGCCAGCTGAGCTCCGAGGCTTCTCCACCTCCAGGATTCCATGACTTTAGGAGCTCCGTGGACGGGCTGAGCCTTCCCCCGGTGGAATTCCCCTGGAGATCCCTCACTCCCTTTTCCCGCGGTGTTTTCCAGCCGAGACCCCGATCGAGGAGTTCACGCCCACGCCGGCGTTCCCAGCGCTGCAGTACCTGGAGTCCGTGGACGTGGAAGGAGTCGCCTGGAGAGCCGGATTGCGCACGGGGGACTTCCTGATCGAGGTGAGCTCCTCCCGCCCTCCCGCTCCTCGCCCGGGGAGCTTCCCAGGAATTCTGGGGTTCTCCAGGGGATCCGGAGTTCTCCAGGTGGTGGAACTTCCAGAGGTTCTTCGGGTGTGGATCTGGAGGGTTCCCAGTGTAGGGTGGGAGCTTCCAGGAGCTCCTGAGGGTCTGGAGGGTCAGGAGGGTCTGGAGTTCTCCAGGTGTGGATCCAGAGGGATCCAGAGTCCTCCAAGTGATGGAACTTCCAGTTTTCCAGGTGTGGGTCAGGAGGGTCTGGAATTCTCCAGGTGTGGATCCAGAAGGATCCAGGATCCCCATGTGTGGAGCAGGAGTTTCCAGGAGTTCTTCAGGTTTGGGTCAGGAGGTTCTGGGATTCTCCAGGTGTGGATCCAGAGGGGACCCAGAGTCCCCCAGGTCATGAAACTTCCAGGGGTTTTCCAGTTTTGGATCAGGAGGTTCTGGGATTCTCCAGGTGTGGATCAGGAGGATCTGGAATTCTCCACATGTTGGAGCTTCCAGGAGTTTTCCAGGTTTGGATCAGGAGTATCCAGTGTCTCCCAGGTCATGGAACCTTCCAGGAGTTTTCCAGGTTTGGGTCAGGAGGTTCTGGGATTCTCCTGGTGTGGGTCAGGAGGTTCTGGAGTTCTCCAGGTGTGGATCAGGAGGATCTGGAATTCTCCCCATGTTGGAGCTTCCAGGAGTTTTCCAGGTTTGGATCAGGAGTATCCAGTGTCTCCCAGGTCATGGAACCTTCCAGGAGTTTTCCAGGTTTGGGTCAGGAGGTTCTGGGATTCTCCTGGTGTGGGTCAGGAGGTTCTGGAGTTCTCCAGGTTTGGGTCAGGATGTTCTGGAATTCTCCAGGTGTGGATCAGGAGGTTCTGGGATTCTCCAGGTTTGGGTCAGGAGGTTCTGGGATTCTCCAGGCGTGGATCAGGAGGTTCTGGAGTTCTCCAGGTTTGGATCAGGAGGTTCTGGAGTTCTCCAGGTTTGGATCAGGAGGTTCTGGGATTCTCCAGGTTTGGACCAGGAGGTTCTGGGATTCTCCAGGTGTGGATCAGGAGGTTCTGGGATTCTCTTGGTGTGGATCAGGAGGTTCTGGAATTCTCCAGGTGTGGATCAGGAGGTTCTGGAATTCTCCAGGTGTGGGTCAGGAGGTTCTGGGATTCTCCAGGTGTGGGTCAGGAGGTTCTGGGATTCTCCAGGTGTGGATCAGGAGGTTCTGGGATTCTCTTGGTGTGGATCAGGAGGTTCTGGAATTCTCCAGGTGTGGATCAGGAGGTTCTGGAGTTCTCCAGGTTTGGATCAGGAGGTTCTGGGATTCTCCAGGTTTGGGTCAGGAGGTTCTGGGATTCTCCAGGTGTGGACCAGGAGGTTCTGGAGTTCTCCAGGTTTGGGTCCGGAGGATCCAGGCTGGGAATTCTGGGATTCCATCTCCGAGGGCTTTTCCCACCTCAGCGCTTCCCCCATCCCTGGAGGCTCCAGGAGGAAATTCCCGGTGCCCGGAATTGTCCGGTTCGGGACCAGGTCCGACCTCTCTGGGGCCGGGCTGGAGAAAATCCCAACGGAATTCCGGAGGAAAATCCCGAATTCCCAACGTTTGCTCTCCCCCGCCGTCCTGGGAGGTCGGAAATCCCGGATTTTTATTTTTTGTTTTTAATTTTTTTTTATTTTTTATTTTTATTTTCATTTTTCAATTTTATTTTTCTTATTCTTACTTTTTATTTTTATTTTTATTTTTATTTTTATTTTTATTTTTATTTTTATTTTTATTTTTATTTTTTTATTTGCATTCTTATTCTTCTTATTTTTATCCTTATATTTTTATTTTTATCTTTATTTTTATTTACATTTTTATTTTTGTTTTCATTTTTATTTTCATTTTCATTTATTCTTATTCTTATTCTTGATTTTATTTTTTCTTTTTCTTTTTCTTTTTCTCCTTATTTTCTTTTTAATTTTTCTATTTTTACTTTATTTTTACTTTATTACTTTATTTTTACTTTATTTTTATTTCTATTTCTATTTTTATTTTCATTTTCATTTATTCCTATTCTTATTTTTATTTGATTTTCGTTATTATTTTTATTTTTATTTTTATTTTAATTTTCACTTTTTCTTATTCTTATTTTCATTTTTATTTTTATTTTTACTTTTATTTTTATTTTTTCCTTTCTTTTTATTGTTATTTTTATTCTTAGTTTCTTTTTAATTTTTTTCTTTTTACTTTCTTTTTCTTTTTATTTTTATTTTCATTTATTCTTATCCTTATTTTTATTTTAATTTTTATTTTTATTTTTAAGTTCAATTTTAATTTTTTTCTTATTTTAATTATCATCTTTATTCTCATTTTCATTTTTATTTCTACTTTTCTTTTTACTTTCACTTTCATTTTCGTCTTTATTTTTTTAATCATTTTCATTTCCTTTTTATTTTCAATTTAATTTTAATTTCTATTTTTATTTTTTCTTATTTTCATTTTCACTTTCCCACGAGGAGCCTGGCCAATGGGAGACCTTCGATGGCTTCCGTGAGAATTCCGCGATTCCCGGAATTCCCGGGATTCGGGAGCCATTCCCTGCCTGGGAATCCGCGGAAATTTCCCAGATTTGGGGCCGGATTTGATCCTTATCCCAAATTTTGGGGGTTTTTTTTAAGGAAAAATCCGGAATGAGGGATCCAGCCGGGATCCCAGCATCCCCTGGGGCAGCCGTGGGCGGGAATTTCGGGAATTTTGGGATTTTCGGGAATGTCGCCGGAGTCAAATCCTCGGGAACGCTCAAAAAAAAATTCCCAGATTTGGGAATTCGGCGCCTTTTCCAACCTCAACAATTCCGTGATTTTCTTCGGGAAATCCATTTTTCGGGATTCGCCGGCGTTTGGGATGTTCTGCTTTTTGGGATGCACTGGTTTTTGGGATTTTACCATTTTTGGATTTTTTTGGGGGAAAATCCCGCGCCGGGTGTGGGGAATTCGGGGATTGAAATTCCCGAAGGAATTCCGTGCCAGTGGAAATTTTTTGGGAGGGGGGGAAAAATCCTGGAGAAAAAAAAAGGTCGGGAAGGACGGGAATTGTGGGAATTCCGGAGGTTTGGGAAAAAATCCGGAGGGAAATGGGGATTTTTCGGGAATTGCAGGTGAGCGGAGTGAAGGTTGGGGACAAACCCCCAAAAATGCCAAAAAAAAGGGAAAAACCAGAAAAATTTGGGATTTTTTTTAAATTTTTTCCCGTTTTTTTTTCTTTTTTTTTGGGAATTCTGATCCCGTTTTTTGGTGTTTTATTTTATTTTATTTTATGGGATTTTTTTTTTTTAATTTTATTTTCTGGGATTTTTCGGGAATTTCAGGTGAACGGAGTGAAGGGTTGGGGATGAACCCCAAAAATGCCCAAAAAAAGGGAAAAAACGGAAAATTTGGCACTTTTTAAATTTTTTTTGCCATTTTTTTCTTTTTTTCTGGGAATTCTGATCCCGATTTTTGGGGTTTTATTTTTTTTTATTTTATTGGGTTTTGTTTTTTTTTTTTAGGATTTTCTGGGATTTTTTAGGAATTTCAGGTGAGCGGAGTGAAGGTTGGGGATGAACCCCAAGAACCACCAAAAAAAGGGAAAAAACGGAAAATTTGACTTTTTTAAAATTTTTTTTCCCATTTTTTTCCTTTTTTCTGGGAATTCTGATCCCGATTTTTGGGGGTTTATTTTATTTTATTTTCTGGGATTTTTTATGGATTTCTGGGATTTTTCGGGAATTTCAGGTGAACGGAGTGAAGGTAGGGGAAGAACCGCAAAAAAAGGGGAAAAACCGGAAAATTTGGCTTTTTTTGATTTTTTTTTCCATTTTTTTCCTTTTTTCTGGGAATTCTGATCCCGATTTTTGGGGTTTTATTTTATTTTATTTTATTTTATTTTATTTTATTTTATTTTATTTTATTTTATTTTATGGGAATTTTTTTTGGACTTTCTGGGATTTTTTAGGAATTTCAGGTGAACGGAGTGAAGGTGGTGAAGGTGGGGGATGAACCCCAAAACTGCCAAAAAAAAGGGAAAAACCAGAAAATTTTGGGGTTTTTTTGGGGTTTTTGGGGGGTTTTTTGATTTTTTCCCCAATTTTTTCCTTTTTTCTGGGAATTCTAATTCCGATTTTTTTTTCCCCCGGGATTTTCTGGGCTTTTTTTTTTTTTTTTGATTTTCTGGGATTTTTCGGGAATTGCAGGTGAACGGCGTGAACGTGGTGAAGGTGGGGGATGAACCCCAAAAACTGCAAAAAAAAAAAAGGGAAAAACCAGAAAAATTTGGGATTTCTTTCCCAATTTTTCCTTTTTTTTCCAGGAATTCTGCTCTGTATTTTTTTTTTCTGGGAATTCCGATCCCGATTTTTCCCTTTTTTTGGGAATTGCAGATGAACGTGGTGAAGGTGGGGGACGAACCCCAAAAACGGCCAAAAAAACCGGGAAAAAACAGAAAATTTTGGGGTTTTTTGGTATTTTTCCCTTTTTTTTTCCTTTTTTCTGGGAATTCTGATCCCAATATTTTACTTTCTGGGAATTTTGATCCCGATTTTTTTGGGTTTTTGGGAATTTCAGGTGAACAGAGAGAAGGTGGAGGATGAAGCCCAAGAACTGCAAAAAAACCCGGGAAAAACCAGAAAAATTTGGGGTTTTGGGGGGTTTTTTTGGGGTTTTTTTCCCTTTTTTTCCTTTTTTCTGGGAATTCTAATCCCGATTTTTTTTTTCGGGATTTTCTGGGATTTTTTTTGGAATTTCAGGTGAACGGAGTGAAGGTGGTGAAGGTGGGGGGACGAACCCCAAAAACCGCCAAAAAAACTGGGAAAAACCAGAAAAATTTGGGGGTTTTGGGGTTTTTTGGGGGTTTTTTTGGGGGTTTTTTTTGGGGTTTTTCCCGTTTTTTCTGTTTTCCGGGAATTCCGATCCCGATTTTTGGGGGTTTATTTTATTGGATTTTCTGGGAATTTTTTTTGGATTTTCTGGGATTTTTTTTTGGAATTGCAGGTGAATACGGAGTGAAGGTGGTGAAGGTTGGGGATGAACCCCAAAACTGCCAAAAAAAAGGGAAAAACCAGAAAAATTTGGCTTTTTCTTGGTTTTTTTTCCCACTTTTTTTGTTTTCCGGGAATTCTGATCCCGATTTTTTATTTTCTGGGAATTCCGATCCCGATTTTTCCCTTTTTTTGGGAATTTCAGGCGAGCAGATTGAAGGTGGTGAAGGTGGGGCCCAAACCCCAAAAACCGCCAAAAAAAACGGGAAAAACCAGAAAAAATCGGGGTTTTTTTTGGTTTTTTCCCATTTTTTCTGTTTTCCGGGAATTCCGATCCCAATTTTTCCGGGTGGTTTTTTTTTTGGGAATTTGCAGGTGAACGGCGTGAACCTGGTGAAGGTGGGGGACGAACCCCAAAAATTGCCCAAAAAAACCAGAAAAATTTGGGGGTTTTGGGGTTTTTTTGGGGGTTTTTTGGGGTTTTTTTCCCATTTTTTCCTTTTTTCCGGGAATTCTGATCCCGATTTTTCCGTTTTTTTTTTTTTTTTTTTTTTCGGGAATTCGCAGGTGAACAACGTGAACCTGGTGAAGGTGGGGGACGAACCCCAAAAATTGCCCAAAAAAACCAGAAAATTTTGGGGGTTTTGGGGTTTTTTTGGGGTTTTTTGGGGGGGGGTTTTTTCCCATTTTTTCTGTTTTCCGGGAATTCTGGGAATTCTGATCCCGATTTTTTGGGGGTTTTTTTGGGGAATCGCAGGTGAAGGTGGTGAAGGTGGGGGATGAACCCCAAAAACCGCCAAAAAAAAAACGGGAAAAACCAGAAAAAATAGGTTTTTTGGGGGTTTTTTTGGGGGTTTTTCCCATTTTTTCTGTTTTCCGGGAATTCTGATCCCGATTTTTTCGGGGTTTTTTGGTTTTTTTCCGGGAATTCGCAGGTGAACGGCGTGAACGTGGTGAAGGTGGGGCACAAGCAGGTGGTGGCGCTGATCCGGCAGGGCGGGAACCACCTCCTGATGAAAGTCGTCTCCGTCAGCCGCAAGCCCGACGCCGACGAGGGCGGCCGCAAGAAGGGTGAGCGGGGAGGGAATGCCGGGGTTTTCCTGGGATTTGGGGGATTTTATGGGATTTTATGGAATTTTTGGGAATTTTTCGGGGATTTTTCGGGGATGTTTTGGGTTTTTGGGGGATTTTGTGGGGATTTTCTGGGATTTTTCTGGGATTTTCTGGGATTTTTTTTTCATTTTATTTTTGGGGGATTTTTGGGGATTTTTCTGGGATTTTCTAGGATTTTATGGGATTTTCTGGGATTTTCTGGGATTTTTGGGGATTTTCGGGGATTTTTGGGGATTTTATGGGATTTTTTTGGATTTGTTTTTGGAATTTCTGGGATTTTCTGGGATTTTTTTTTTGGTTGTTTTGGGGGGTTTTGGGGATTTTTTTTTTGTTTTTTGGGGATTTTATGGGAATTTTTTTTCATTTTATTTTTGGGGGATTTTTCTGGGATTTTGTGGGGATTTTTTGGGAATTTTGGGGGATTTTGTGGGGATTTTTTGGGATTTTTTTGAATTTTTAGGGATTTTTTGGGGGGGGGTTGGGGGGTTTTGGGGATTTTTTTTGGTTTTTGGGGGATTTTATGGGAATTTTTTTTCATTTTATTTTTGGGGGATTTTTCCGGGATTTTCCTGGGATTTCTGGGGATTTTTCGGGATTTTGTGGGGATTTTTTGGGTATTTTTTTGGGATTTTTTGGAATTTTTTGGGATTTTCTGGGATTTTTTTGGGGGTTTTGGGGGGTTTTGGGGATTTTTTTTGTTTTGTTTTTTGGGGATTTTATGGGATTTTTTTAGATTTTTTTGGATTTTTTTGAGATTTATTGAGATTTTTTTTTTTCATTTTATTTTTGGGGGATTTTTTTGGATTTTTCCGGGATTTTCCTGGGATTTTTGGAGATTTTGGGGGATTTCTGGGGATTTTCTAGGATTTTTCTGGGATTTTTGGGGATTTTGTGGGAATTTTTGGGATTTTATGGGATTTTGGGAGATTTTGTGGGGATTTTATGGGATTTTTTTGGATTTTTCTGGGATTTTTGGGAATTTTGGGGGATTTTGTGGGGATTTTTTTGATTTATTTTTTATTTTCTGGGATTTTTTTGGATTTTTTGAGATTTAATGGGATTTTTTTTTTCATTTTATTTTTGGGGATTTTTTGGGATTTTTCCGGGATTTTCCTGGGATTTTTGGAGATTTTGGGGGATTTCTGGGGATTTTCTAGGATTTTTCTGTGAATTTTCTGGGATTTTTGGGGATTTTGTGGGATTTTTTGGAATTTTTTTGGCTTTTAGGGGATTTTTGGGGGATTTTTGGGGGATTTTTTGGGATTTTTTTGGAATTTTTTTTTGAATTTCTGGGATTTTCTGGGATTTTTCTGGGATTTTTTGGGGATTTGTCAGGGGTTTTGGGGGATTTTTTGGGATTTCATGGGATTTTGTAGGATTTCTGGGATTTTTTTGGATTTTCTTGGATTTTTCTTTTAATTTTTGGGAAATTTTTTTGGATTTTGTGGGGAATTTTTTTGGATTTTGTGGGGATTTTTTTTTGGTTTTTCTGGGATTTTGTGGGATTATTGGGGATTTCTGAAATTTCTGGGATTTGGGGGGATTTACGGGATTTTTTGGGGGATTTTTTGGGATTTTTTTTTATTTTCTGGGTTTTTTCCAGGGATTTGGGGGGATTTTTAGGGGATTTCCTGGGATTTCTGAAATTTCCAGGATTTGGGGGATTTAATGGAATTTTTCTAGGATTTTTTAGGGATTTTTGGGGATTTTTTTGGATTTTCTGGGATTTTTTGTTGTTGTTGTTGTTTTTGGGGGATTTTCTGGGATTTCTGGAATTTCCAGGATTTTTCTGGGATTTTGGGGGATTTTATGGGATTTTTTATTTTATTTTCTGGGCTGCTTCTGGGATTTTCTGGAATTTTGGGGGGGTTATGGGATCTTTCTGGGATTCTCTGGCATTTGGGGGATTTTTTTGGGATTTTTTGGGATTTTTTGGGAAGGGCCGGAGCTGCCCCAGGGAGGAGAGGGAAGGGCGGGGATGGAAAATTCCGGGCGGGAAAGTTTGGGGTTTGGGATGTTCCCGTTTTTGGGGTGTGGTAGTTTTTGGGATGAACCGGGTTTTGGGATGTGCTGGTTTTTGGGATGTTTCCATTTTTCGGGATTCGCCGGCGTTTGGGATGTTCTGCTTTTTGGGATGCACTGGTTTTTGGGATTTTACCATTTTTGGGATGTTGCCGTTTTTGGGATGTTCCCATTTTTGGGTTGTGCTGGTTTTTGGGATGTTCCCGTTTTGGGGGTGTGCCAGTGTTTGGGATGTTGCCGTTTTTGGGATGTTGCCGTTTTTGGGATGTTCCCATTTTTGGGATGCCCCTGTTTTTGGGATGTTTCCGTTTTAGGGATGTGCTGGTTTTTGGGATCTGCCCGGTTTTGGGGTGTGCCGGATTTTGGGATCTGCCGGGTTTGGGATGTGTCGGTGTTTGGGACGCGCTGGTTTAGGGAATGAGCCAGGTTTGGGGATGTTCCCGTTTTTGGGATGTGGCAATTTTTGGGACATTCCCGGTTTTGGGATGTGCCGGTTTTGGGGATGTTTCTATTTTTTGGGATGAGTTAATTTTTGGGATGAGCCAGTTTTTGGGGTGTGCCAGTTTTGGGGGATGTTTCCATTTTTGGGATGTGCCGGTTTTTTGGATGTTCTGCTTTTTTGGGTTGCACTGGTTTCTGGGATGTGCCCGTTTTTGGGGTGTGCCGGTTTTGGGGGATGTTCCCATTTTTTGGGATGTTCCCATTTTTTGGGGTTGTGCCAGTTGGGTTGCACTGGTTTTTGGGTTGTGCCAGTTTTTGGGATGCGCCTGTTTTTGGGTTGCACTGGTTTTTGGGATGTTGCCATTTTTGGGATGCGCCTGTTTTGGGATGCAGCGCTTCTTGGGATGTGTCGGTTTTTGGGATTTTTCCATTTTCGGGATGTTTCTGGTTTTGGGATTTGCCAGTTTTTAGGATGTTTCCGTTTTTGGGATGCACCGCTTTTTGGGATGTGCCGGGTTTGGGGTGTTTCCATTTTTGGGATGCGCCAGTTTTGGGATGTTCCTTTTTTTTTTGGGTTGTTCCTGGTTTTGAGCTGTTTCCGTTTTGGGGATGCACCAGGTTTTGGGATGTTCCCATTTTTGGGATTTGGCAGTTTTTGGGATATTCCCGGTTTTGGGATGCGCCGGTTTTGGGATTGTTCCTATTTTTTGGGATGAGTCAATTTTTGGGATGAGCCAGGTTTTGGGATGTGCTGGTTTTTGGGGATGTTTCCATTTTTGGGGATGCGCCGGTGTTTGGGATGTGCTGCTTTTTGGGATGTTCCCATTTTTGGGATGCCCCTGTTTTTGGGATGTTTCCGTTTTAGGGATGTGGCAATTTTTGGGACATTCCCGGTTTTGGGATGGGCTGGTTTTGGAGATGTTTCTATTTTTTGGGATGAGTTAATTTTTGGGATGAGCCAGTTTTTGGGGTGTGCCGGTTTTGGGGGATGTTTCCATTTTGAGATGCACCGGTGTTTGGGATGTTCTGCCTTTTGGGTTGCACTGGTTTTTGGGATGTGCCCGTTTTTGAGGTGCGCCGGTTTTGGGATGTTCCCATTTTTGGGATGTTCCCATTTTTGGGATGTGCCAGGTTTTGGGATGAGACAGGTTTTGGGATGCGCTGGTTTTTGGGATGTTTCCATTTTTGGGGATTCGCCAGCGTTTGGGATGTTCTGCTTTTTGGGATGCACTGGTTTTTGGGATTTTACCATTTTTGGGATTTTACCATTTTTGGGATGTTCCCATTTTTGGGTTGCACTGGTTTTTGGGATGTTCCCATTTTGGGATGCGCCGGTTTTGGGGGATGTTCCCATTTTTGGGATGTGGCAGTTTTTGGGATATTCTCGGTTTTGGGATGCGCTGGTTTTGGGGATGTTCTGCTTTTTGGGTTGCACTGGTTTTTGGGATATTCCCGTTTTGGGAAGCCCCTGTTTTTGGGATGTTTCCGTTTTGGAATGTGTCGGTTTTTGGGGATGTTTCCGTTTTTTGGGATATGCCAGTGTTTGGGATGCTGTGTTTTTGGGGTTGCACTGTTTTTGGGATTTGGGGAGGCCCCTGTTTTTGAGATGTTTCCATTTTGGGGATGTGTCGGTTTTTGGGATCTGTCTGGTTTTGGGATGTTCCTATTTTTGGGATGCGCCTGCTTTGGGTTGTGTCGGTTTTTAGGATGCGCTGGTTTTTTGGGATGTTCCTTTTTTGGGGGGATGCTCCCATATTTGGGATGTGGCAGGTTTTGGGATGCTTCCATTTTTGGGATTTGGCAGTTTTTGGGATATTCCCGGTTTTGGGGATGTTCCTGTGTTTTGGGATGCGCCAATTTTTGGGATGAGCTGGGTTTTGGAATGTGCTGGTTTTTGGGATGTGCCGGTTTTGGGGGAATGTTCCCATTTTGGGGACGCCCCTATTTTTGAGATGTTTCCATTTTTGGGATGTGGCAGTTTTTGGGATATTCCTGGTTTCGGGGTGCGTCGGTTTTGGGGATGTTTCTATTTTTTGGGATGCGCCGGTGTTTGGGATGTTCTGCTTTTTGGGGTGTTCCCGTTTTTGAGGTGTGCCGGTTTTTGGGGTGTGCCAATTTTTGGGATGAGACAGGTTTTGGGATGTGGCAGTTTTTGGAATATTGCTGGTTTTGGGGATTTTCTGCTTTTTGGGTTGCACTGGTTTTTGGGATTTTCCCGTTTTTGGGAGGCCCCTGTTTTTGAGATGTTTTCATTCTTGGGATGCGCCGGTGTTTGGGATCCGCCCAGTTTTTGGGATCTGCCAGGTTTTGGGATGTGTCGGTGTTTGGGACGCGATGGTTTAGGGAATGTGCCAGGTTTGGGGATGTTCCCGTTTTTGGGATCTGGCAGTTTTTGGGATGAGCTGGTTTTGGGGATGCTCTGGGTTTTGGGGTGTTGCCGTTTTTGGGACGCGCCTGTTTTGGGATGTGTCGGTTTTGGGGATTTTTCCATTTTCGGGATGTTTCTGGTTTTGGGATTTGCCAGTTTTTGGGATGTTTCCGTTTTTGGGATGCACCGCTTTTTGGGATGTGCCGGGTTTGGGGTGTTTCCATTTTTGGGATGCGCCAGTTTTGGGATGTTCCTTTTTTTTTTGGGTTGTTCCTGGTTTTGAGCTGTTTCCGTTTTGGGGATGCGCCAGGTTTTGGGATGTTCCCATTTTTGGGATTTGGCAGTTTTTGGGATATTCCCGGTTTTGGGATGCGCCAGTTTTTGGGGCTTTTCCTATTTTTTGGGATGTGCCGATTTTTGGGATGAGCCAGGTTTTGGGATGAGCTGGGTTTTGGGGTGTTTCCATTTTGGGATGCGCCGGTGTTTGGGATGTTCTGCCTTTTGGGTTGCACTGGTTTTTGGGATGTTCCCGTTTTTGGGGTGTCCTCGGTTTTGGGATGTTCCCATTTTTGGGATGTGCCAGGTTTTGGGATGAGACAGGTTTTGGGATGTGCTGGTTTTTGGGATGTTTCCATTTTTGGGGATTCGCTGGCGTTTGGGATGTTCTGCTTTTTGGGATGTTGCCATTTTTGGGATGTTGCCATTTTTGGGTTGCACTGGTTTTTGGGATGTTCCCGTTTTGGAATGTGTCGGTTTTTGGGGATGTTTCCATTTTTTGGGATATGCCGGTGTTTGGGATGTTCTGGTTTTGGGGTTGCACTGGTTTTGGGATTTTGGGAGGCCCCTGTTTTTGAGATGTTTCCATTTTGGGGATGTGTCGGTTTTTGGGATCTGTCCGGTTTTGGGATGTTCCTATTTTTGGGATGCGCCTGTTTTGGGTTGTGTCGGTTTTTAGGATGCGCTGGTTTTTTGGGATGTTCCTTTTTTGGGGGGATGCTCCCATTTTTGGGATGCGCTGGTTTTGGGATGCTTCCATTTTTGGGATTTGGCAGTTTTTGGGATATTCCCGGTTTTGGGGATGTTCCTGTGTTTTGGGATGCGCCAATTTTTGGGATGAGCTGGGTTTTGGAATGTGCTGGTTTTTGGGATGTGCCGGTTTTGGGGGGAATGTTCCCATTTTTGGGACGCCCCTATTTTTGAGATGTTTCCATTTTTGGGATGGGGCAGTTTTTGGGATATTCCTGGTTTTGGGATGCGCCGGTGTTTGGGATGTTCTGCTTTTTGGGGTGTTCCAGTTTTTGAGGTGTGCCGGTTTTTGGGATGAGACAGGTTTTGGGATGTGGCAGTTTTTGGAATATTGCTGGTTTTGGGGATTTTCTGCTTTTTGGGTTGCACTGGTTTTTGGGATTTTCCCGTTTTTGGGAGGCCCCTGTTTTTGAGATGTTTTCGTTTTTGGGATGCGCCGGTGTTTGGGATCTGCCCGGTTTTTGGGATCTGCCTGGTTTTGGGATGTGTCGGTGTTTGGGACGCGATGGTTTAGGGAATGTGCCAGGTTTGGGGATGTTCCCGTTTTTGGGATCTGGCAGTTTTTGGGATGAGCTGGTTTTGGGGATGCTCTGGGTTTTGGGGTGTTGCCGTTTTTGGGACGCGCCTGTTTTGGGATGTGTCGGTTTTGGGGATTTTTCCATTTTCGGGATGTTTCTGGTTTTGGGATTTGCCAGTTTTTGGGATGTTCCCGTTTTTGGGATGCACCGCTTTTTGGGATGTGCTGGGTTTGGGGTGTTTCCATTTTTGGGATGCGCCAGTTTTGGGATGTTCCTTTTTTTTTGGGTTGTTCCTGGTTTTGAGCTGTTTCCGTTTTGGGGATGCGCCAGGTTTTGGGATGCTCCCATTTTTGGGATTTGGCAGTTTTTGGGATATTCCCGGTTTTGGGATGTGCCGGTTTTGGGGATGTTCCTATTTTTTGGGATGAGTCAATTTTTGGGATGAGCCGGGATTTGGGATGTGCTGGTTTTTGGGATGTTTCCATTTTTGGGGATTCGCCGGCGTTTGGGATGTTCTGCTTTTTGGGATGCACTGGTTTTTGGGATTTTACCATTTTTGGGATGTTGCCGTTTTTGGGATGTTCCCATTTTTGGGTTGTGCTGGTTTTTGGGATGAGACAGGTTTTGGGATGTGCTGGTTTTTGGGATGTTCCCGTTTTGGGGGTGTGCCAGTGTTTGGGATGTTCTGCTTTTTGGGATTTTACCATTTTTGGGATGTTGCCGTTTTTGGGATGTTGCCATTTTTGGGATGTTCCCATTTTTGGGATGCCCCTGTTTTTGGGATGTTTCCGTTTTTGGGATGTGCTGGTTTGGGGGATGAGCCGGGTTTTGGGGTGTGCCGGATTTTGGGATCTGCTGGGTTTGGGATGTGTCGGTGTTTGGGACGCGCTGGTTTAGGGAATGTTCCCGTTTTTGGGATGTTCCCGTGTTTGGGATGCAGCGCTTCTTGGGATGTGCCAGTTTTGGGGTGTTCCTTTTTTTTGGGGGTTGTTCCTGGTTTTGAGCTGTTTCCATTTTGGGATGCACCGGTGTTTGGGATGTTCTGCCTTTTGGGTTGCACTGGTTTTTGGGATGTGCCCGTTTTTGAGGTGCGCCGGTTTTGGGATGTTCCCATTTTTGGGATGTTCCCATTTTTGGGATGTGCCAGGTTTTGGGATGAGACAGGTTTTGGGATGCGCTGGTTTTTGGGATGTTTCCATTTTTGGGGATTCGCCAGCGTTTGGGATGTTCTGCTTTTTGGGATGCACTGGTTTTTGGGATTTTACCATTTTTGGGATTTTACCATTTTTGGGATGTTCCCATTTTTGGGTTGCACTGGTTTTTGGGATGTTCCCATTTTGGGATGCGCCGGTTTTGGGGGATGTTCCCATTTTTGGGATGTGGCAGTTTTTGGGATATTCTCGGTTTTGGGATGCGCTGGTTTTGGGGATGTTCTGCTTTTTGGGTTGCACTGGTTTTTGGGATATTCCCGTTTTGGGAAGCCCCTGTTTTTGGGATGTTTCCGTTTTGGAATGTGTCGGTTTTTGGGGATGTTTCCGTTTTTTGGGATATGCCAGTGTTTGGGATGCTGTGTTTTTGGGGTTGCACTGTTTTTGGGATTTGGGGAGGCCCCTGTTTTTGAGATGTTTCCATTTTGGGGATGTGTCGGTTTTTGGGATCTGTCTGGTTTTGGGATGTTCCTATTTTTGGGATGCGCCTGCTTTGGGTTGTGTCGGTTTTTAGGATGCGCTGGTTTTTTGGGATGTTCCTTTTTTGGGGGGATGCTCCCATTTTTGGGATGTGGCAGGTTTTGGGATGCTTCCATTTTTGGGATTTGGCAGTTTTTGGGATATTCCCGGTTTTGGGGATGTTCCTGTGTTTTGGGATGCGCCAATTTTTGGGATGAGCTGGGTTTTGGAATGTGCTGGTTTTTGGGATGTGCCGGTTTTGGGGGAATGTTCCCATTTTGGGGACGCCCCTATTTTTGAGATGTTTCCATTTTTGGGATGTGGCAGTTTTTGGGATATTCCTGGTTTCGGGGTGCGTCGGTTTTGGGGATGTTTCTATTTTTTGGGATGCGCCGGTGTTTGGGATGTTCTGCTTTTTGGGGTGTTCCCGTTTTTGAGGTGTGCCGGTTTTTGGGGTGTGCCAATTTTTGGGATGAGACAGGTTTTGGGATGTGGCAGTTTTTGGAATATTGCTGGTTTTGGGGATTTTCTGCTTTTTGGGTTGCACTGGTTTTTGGGATTTTCCCGTTTTTGGGAGGCCCCTGTTTTTGAGATGTTTTCATTCTTGGGATGCGCCGGTGTTTGGGATCCGCCCAGTTTTTGGGATCTGCCAGGTTTTGGGATGTGTCGGTGTTTGGGACGCGATGGTTTAGGGAATGTGCCAGGTTTGGGGATGTTCCCGTTTTTGGGATCTGGCAGTTTTTGGGATGAGCTGGTTTTGGGGATGCTCTGGGTTTTGGGGTGTTGCCGTTTTTGGGACGCGCCTGTTTTGGGATGTGTCGGTTTTGGGGATTTTTCCATTTTCGGGATGTTTCTGGTTTTGGGATTTGCCAGTTTTTGGGATGTTTCCGTTTTTGGGATGCACCGCTTTTTGGGATGTGCCGGGTTTGGGGTGTTTCCATTTTTGGGATGCGCCAGTTTTGGGATGTTCCTTTTTTTTTTGGGTTGTTCCTGGTTTTGAGCTGTTTCCGTTTTGGGGATGCGCCAGGTTTTGGGATGTTCCCATTTTTGGGATTTGGCAGTTTTTGGGATATTCCCGGTTTTGGGATGCGCCAGTTTTTGGGGCTTTTCCTATTTTTTGGGATGTGCCGATTTTTGGGATGAGCCAGGTTTTGGGATGAGCTGGGTTTTGGGGTGTTTCCATTTTGGGATGCGCCGGTGTTTGGGATGTTCTGCCTTTTGGGTTGCACTGGTTTTTGGGATGTTCCCGTTTTTGGGGTGTCCTCGGTTTTGGGATGTTCCCATTTTTGGGATGTGCCAGGTTTTGGGATGAGACAGGTTTTGGGATGTGCTGGTTTTTGGGATGTTTCCATTTTTGGGGATTCGCTGGCGTTTGGGATGTTCTGCTTTTTGGGATGTTGCCATTTTTGGGATGTTGCCATTTTTGGGTTGCACTGGTTTTTGGGATGTTCCCGTTTTGGAATGTGTCGGTTTTTGGGGATGTTTCCATTTTTTGGGATATGCCGGTGTTTGGGATGTTCTGGTTTTGGGGTTGCACTGGTTTTGGGATTTTGGGAGGCCCCTGTTTTTGAGATGTTTCCATTTTGGGGATGTGTCGGTTTTTGGGATCTGTCCGGTTTTGGGATGTTCCTATTTTTGGGATGCGCCTGTTTTGGGTTGTGTCGGTTTTTAGGATGCGCTGGTTTTTTGGGATGTTCCTTTTTTGGGGGGATGCTCCCATTTTTGGGATGCGCTGGTTTTGGGATGCTTCCATTTTTGGGATTTGGCAGTTTTTGGGATATTCCCGGTTTTGGGGATGTTCCTGTGTTTTGGGATGCGCCAATTTTTGGGATGAGCTGGGTTTTGGAATGTGCTGGTTTTTGGGATGTGCCGGTTTTGGGGGGAATGTTCCCATTTTTGGGACGCCCCTATTTTTGAGATGTTTCCATTTTTGGGATGGGGCAGTTTTTGGGATATTCCTGGTTTTGGGATGCGCCGGTGTTTGGGATGTTCTGCTTTTTGGGGTGTTCCAGTTTTTGAGGTGTGCCGGTTTTTGGGATGAGACAGGTTTTGGGATGTGGCAGTTTTTGGAATATTGCTGGTTTTGGGGATTTTCTGCTTTTTGGGTTGCACTGGTTTTTGGGATTTTCCCGTTTTTGGGAGGCCCCTGTTTTTGAGATGTTTTCGTTTTTGGGATGCGCCGGTGTTTGGGATCTGCCCGGTTTTTGGGATCTGCCTGGTTTTGGGATGTGTCGGTGTTTGGGACGCGATGGTTTAGGGAATGTGCCAGGTTTGGGGATGTTCCCGTTTTTGGGATCTGGCAGTTTTTGGGATGAGCTGGTTTTGGGGATGCTCTGGGTTTTGGGGTGTTGCCGTTTTTGGGACGCGCCTGTTTTGGGATGTGTCGGTTTTGGGGATTTTTCCATTTTCGGGATGTTTCTGGTTTTGGGATTTGCCAGTTTTTGGGATGTTCCCGTTTTTGGGATGCACCGCTTTTTGGGATGTGCTGGGTTTGGGGTGTTTCCATTTTTGGGATGCGCCAGTTTTGGGATGTTCCTTTTTTTTTGGGTTGTTCCTGGTTTTGAGCTGTTTCCGTTTTGGGGATGCGCCAGGTTTTGGGATGCTCCCATTTTTGGGATTTGGCAGTTTTTGGGATATTCCCGGTTTTGGGATGTGCCGGTTTTGGGGATGTTCCTATTTTTTGGGATGAGTCAATTTTTGGGATGAGCCGGGATTTGGGATGTGCTGGTTTTTGGGATGTTTCCATTTTTGGGGATTCGCCGGCGTTTGGGATGTTCTGCTTTTTGGGATGCACTGGTTTTTGGGATTTTACCATTTTTGGGATGTTGCCGTTTTTGGGATGTTCCCATTTTTGGGTTGTGCTGGTTTTTGGGATGAGACAGGTTTTGGGATGTGCTGGTTTTTGGGATGTTCCCGTTTTGGGGGTGTGCCAGTGTTTGGGATGTTCTGCTTTTTGGGATTTTACCATTTTTGGGATGTTGCCGTTTTTGGGATGTTGCCATTTTTGGGATGTTCCCATTTTTGGGATGCCCCTGTTTTTGGGATGTTTCCGTTTTTGGGATGTGCTGGTTTGGGGGATGAGCCGGGTTTTGGGGTGTGCCGGATTTTGGGATCTGCTGGGTTTGGGATGTGTCGGTGTTTGGGACGCGCTGGTTTAGGGAATGTTCCCGTTTTTGGGATGTTCCCGTGTTTGGGATGCAGCGCTTCTTGGGATGTGCCAGTTTTGGGGTGTTCCTTTTTTTTGGGGGTTGTTCCTGGTTTTGAGCTGTTTCCATTTTGGGATGCACCGGTGTTTGGGATGTTCTGCCTTTTGGGTTGCACTGGTTTTTGGGATGTGCCCGTTTTTGAGGTGCGCCGGTTTTGGGATGTTCCCATTTTTGGGATGTTCCCATTTTTGGGATGTGCCAGGTTTTGGGATGAGACAGGTTTTGGGATGCGCTGGTTTTTGGGATGTTTCCATTTTTGGGGATTCGCCAGCGTTTGGGATGTTCTGCTTTTTGGGATGCACTGGTTTTTGGGATTTTACCATTTTTGGGATTTTACCATTTTTGGGATGTTCCCATTTTTGGGTTGCACTGGTTTTTGGGATGTTCCCATTTTGGGATGCGCCGGTTTTGGGGGATGTTCCCATTTTTGGGATGTGGCAGTTTTTGGGATATTCTCGGTTTTGGGATGCGCTGGTTTTGGGGATGTTCTGCTTTTTGGGTTGCACTGGTTTTTGGGATATTCCCGTTTTGGGAAGCCCCTGTTTTTGGGATGTTTCCGTTTTGGAATGTGTCGGTTTTTGGGGATGTTTCCGTTTTTTGGGATATGCCAGTGTTTGGGATGCTGTGTTTTTGGGGTTGCACTGTTTTTGGGATTTGGGGAGGCCCCTGTTTTTGAGATGTTTCCATTTTGGGGATGTGTCGGTTTTTGGGATCTGTCTGGTTTTGGGATGTTCCTATTTTTGGGATGCGCCTGCTTTGGGTTGTGTCGGTTTTTAGGATGCGCTGGTTTTTTGGGATGTTCCTTTTTTGGGGGGATGCTCCCATTTTTGGGATGTGGCAGGTTTTGGGATGCTTCCATTTTTGGGATTTGGCAGTTTTTGGGATATTCCCGGTTTTGGGGATGTTCCTGTGTTTTGGGATGCGCCAATTTTTGGGATGAGCTGGGTTTTGGAATGTGCTGGTTTTTGGGATGTGCCGGTTTTGGGGGAATGTTCCCATTTTGGGGACGCCCCTATTTTTGAGATGTTTCCATTTTTGGGATGTGGCAGTTTTTGGGATATTCCTGGTTTTGGGGTGCGTCGGTTTTGGGGATGTTTCTATTTTTTGGGATGCGCCGGTGTTTGGGATGTTCTGCTTTTTGGGGTGTTCCCGTTTTTGAGGTGTGCCGGTTTTTGGGGTGTGCCAATTTTTGGGATGAGACAGGTTTTGGGATGTGGCAGTTTTTGGAATATTGCTGGTTTTGGGGATTTTCTGCTTTTTGGGTTGCACTGGTTTTTGGGATTTTCCCGTTTTTGGGAGGCCCCTGTTTTTGAGATGTTTTCGTTCTTGGGATGCGCCGGTGTTTGGGATCCGCCCAGTTTTTGGGATCTGCCAGGTTTTGGGATGTGTCGGTGTTTGGGACGCGATGGTTTAGGGAATGTGCCAGGTTTGGGGATGTTCCCGTTTTTGGGATCTGGCAGTTTTTGGGATGAGCTGGTTTTGGGGATGCTCTGGGTTTTGGGGTGTTGCCGTTTTTGGGACGCGCCTGTTTTGGGATGTGTCGGTTTTGGGGATTTTTCCATTTTCGGGATGTTTCTGGTTTTGGGATTTGCCAGTTTTTGGGATGTTCCCGTTTTTGGGATGCACCGCTTTTTGGGATGTGCCGGGGTTTGGGGTGTTTCCATTTTTGGGATGCGCCAGTTTTGGGATGTTCCTTTTTTTTTTTTTGGGCTGTTCCTGGTTTTGAGCTGTTTCCGTTTTGGGGATGCGCCAGGTTTTGGGATGCTCCCATTTTTGGGATTTGGCAGTTTTTGGGACATTCCCGGTTTTGGGATGTGCCGGTTTTTGGGGCTGTTCCTATTTTTTGGGATGTGCCGATTTTTGGGATGAGCCAGGTTTTGGGATGTGCTGGGTTTTGGGGTGTTTCCATTTTGGGATGCGCCGGTGTTTGGGATGTTCTGCTTTTTGGGGTGTTCCCGTTTTTGAGGTGTGCCGGTTTTTGGGATGAGACAGGTTTTGGGATTTGCCAGTTTTTGGGATATTGCTGGGTTTGGGGATTTTCTGCTTTTTGGGTTGCACTGGTTTTTGGGATTTTCCCGTTTTTGGGAGGCCCCTGTTTTTGAGATGTTTTCGTTCTTGGGATGCGCCGGTGTTTGGGATCCGCCCAGTTTTTGGGATCTGCCAGGTTTTGGGATGTGTCGGTGTTTGGGACGCGATGGTTTAGGGAATGTGCCAGGTTTGGGGATGTTCCCGTTTTTGGGATCTGGCAGTTTTTGGGATGAGCTGGTTTTGGGGATGCTCTGGGTTTTGGGGTGTTGCCGTTTTTGGGACGCGCCTGTTTTGGGATGTGTCGGTTTTGGGGATTTTTCCATTTTCGGGATGTTTCTGGTTTTGGGATTTGCCAGTTTTTGGGATGTTCCCGTTTTTGGGATGCACCGCTTTTTGGGATGTGCTGGGGTTTAGGGTGTTTCCATTTTTGGGATGCGCCAGTTTTGGGATGTTCCTTTTTTTTTTTGGATGTTCCTGGTTTTGAGCTGTTTCCGTTTTGGGGATGCGCCAGGTTTTGGGATGCTCCCATTTATGGGATGTGGCAGTTTTTGGGACATTCCCGGTTTTTGGATGTGCCGGTTTTTGGGGCTGTTCCTATTTTTTGGGATGCGCCAATTTTTGGGATGAGCTGGGTTTTTGGGATGTTTCCATTTTGGGATGCGCCGGTGTTTGGGATGTTCTGCTTTTTGGGTTGCACTGGTTTTTGGGATGTTCCCATTTTTGGGGTGTGCCAGGTTTTGGGAAGTGCCAGGTTTTGGGATGAGACAGGTTTTGGGATGTGCTGGTTTTTGGGATTTTACCATTTTTGGGATTTTACCATTTTTGGGATGTTGCCATTTTTGGGATGTTTCCATTTTTGGGTTGCACTGGTTTTTGGGATGTTCCCCTCTTTGGGATATGCTGGGGTTTTGGCACAAGATGATTTTTGGGATGCGACGGTTTTTGGGACATGTCCAGGTTTTGGGATGGTTCTGTTTTTGGGATGCGCCAATATCGGGATGCGTTGATTTTTGGGATGCACCGATTTGGGATGCGCTGGTTTTTGGGCTGTGTTGATTTTTGGGATGCACCCATTTTGGGATTTGCCTGTTTTGGGATGCGTCAGTTTTTGGGATGTGCCCATTTGGGGATGCACTCATTTTTTGGGATGTGCTGGTTTTGGGATGTGTTGATTTTTGGGATTTGCCCATTTTTGGGTGTGAAGGGTTTTGGGATGAGCCCATTTTGGGACGGGATGCTCTGGTTTTTGGGATGCTCTGGTTTTTGGGATGCGCCCATTTTGGGATGAATGATGTTTTGGGAGGTGTTGATTTTTGGGATGTGCTGGTTTCTGGGGTGTTCCCATTTTGGGACGCGACGATTTTTGGGTCATGTCCATTTTTTGGGATGTGCCCGTTTTTGGGATTTGCCCATTTTGGGATGTGCCCGTTTTTGGGATGCATCATTTTTTTGGGATGTGCCCATTTGGGGATGCACTCGTTTTTTGGGATGCGTTGATGTTTGGGATGCGCTGATTTTGGGATTTGCCCATTTTTGGGTGTGAAGGGTTTTGGGATGAGCCCGTTTTGAGATGCACGATGTTTTGGGGGTGTTGATTTTTGGGATGTGGTGGTTTCTGGGGTGTTCCCGTTTTGGGACGCGACGATTTTTGGGTCATGTCCATTTTTTTGGGATGTGTTGATGTTTGGGATGTGCTGATTTTTGGGATGCATAATTTTTTGAGCTGTGCCCATTTTGGGATTTTCCCACTTTGGGATGTGCCCGTTTTTGGGATGCGCCGGTTTCTGGAATGCGTTCATGTTTGGGATGCAGAAATTTTTGAGATGTGCTGGTTTTTTGGGATGTGTCGATGTTTGGGATGTGCCCATTTCTGGGATGAGCTGATTTTTTTGGGATGTGTCATTTTTTGGGCTGTGTTGATTTTTGGGGTGTGCCCGTTTGGGGATTTGCCTGTTTTGGGATGCGTCGGTTTTTGGGATTTGCCCATTTTTGGGTGTGAAGGGTTTTGGGATGAGCCCGTTTTGGGACAGGATGCTCTGGTTTCTGGGATGTGCCCATTTTGGGATGCATGATGTTTTGGGAGGTGTTGATTTTTGGGATGTGCTGGTTTCTGGGGTGTTCCCATTTTGGGACGCGACGATTTTTGGGTCATGTCCATTTTTTGGGATGTGCCCGTTTTTGGGATGTGCTGGTTTTTGGGATGCGTGGATGTTTGGGATGCGAAGATTTTTGGGATGCACCGATTTGGGATGCGCTGATTTTTGGGATGTGTTGATTTTTGGGATGCATAATTTTTTGAGATGTGCCCATTTTGGGATTTTCCCACTTTGGGATGTGCCCATTTTTGGGATGCACCGGTTTCTGGAATGCGTTCATGTTTGGGATGCAGAAATTTTGGGGATGTGTCATTTTTTGGCATGTGCTGATTTTTTGGGATGCGTCTTTTTCTGGGATGAGCTGATTTTTTTGGGATGTGTCATTTTTTGGGCTGTGTTGATTTTTGGGGTGTGCCCGTTTGGGGATTTGCCTGTTTTGGGATGCGTCGGTTTTTGGGATGTGCCCATTTGGGGATGCATCATTTTTTGGGATGTGCTGATTTTGGGATGTGTTGATTTTTGGGATTTGCCCATTTTTGGGTGTGAAGGGTTTTGGGATGAGCCCATTTTGGGACAGGATGCTCTGGTTTTTGGGATGCGCCCATTTTGGGATGAATGATGTTTTGGGAGGTGTTGATTTTTGGGATGTGCTGGTTTCTGGGGTGTTCCCGTTTTGGGACGCGACGATTTTTGGGTCATGTCCATTTCTTGGGATGTGCCCGTTTTTGGGATTTGCCCATTTTGGGATGTGCCCGTTTTTGGGATGCGTAATTTTTTTTGGGATGTGCCCATTTTGGGATGCACTCGTTTTTTGGGATGCGTTGATTTTGGGATGCGTTGATGTTTGGGATGCGCTGATTTTGGGATTTGCCCATTTTTGGGTGTGAAGGGTTTTGGGATGAGCCCATTTTGGGATGCATGATATTTTGGGGGGTGTTGATTTTTGGGATGTGCTGGTTTCTGGGGTGTTCCCATTTTGGGACGCGACGATTTTTGGGTCATGTCCATTTTTTGGGATGTGCTGATTTTTGGGATTTGCCCATTTTGGGATGTGCCCATTTTTGGGACGCATAATTTTTTGAGCTGTGCCCATTTTGGGATTTTCCCACATTGGGATGTGCCCGTTTTTGGGATGCGTCCATTTTTTTGGGCTGTATTGATTTTGGGGGTGTGCCCATTTTGGGATTTGCCTGTTTTGGGATGCGTTGGTATTTGGGATGTGCCCATTTGGGGATGCACTCGTTTTTTGGGATGCCTTGATGTTTGGGACGCCTTGATTTTTGGGATGTGCTGGTTTTTGGGATGTGCTGGTTTTGGGATGTGCCGATTTTTTGGATGCATTTGTGTTTGGGATGTAAAGGTTTTTGGGATGCTCCCATTTTTGAGATCTGCCGATTTTTGGGATGTTCCCATTTTTTGGGATGTGCTGATATTTTGGATGCGCCCATTTTTGGCATGAGTTGGTTTTTTTGGGATGTGTCGTTTTTTGGGATGTGTTGATGTTTGGGACGTGCCCATTTTGGGATGTGCCCATTTGGGATGTGCTGATTTTTGAGATGTGCTGATTGATGGGATTTGCTGATTTTTGGGATGTGTTGAGTTTGGGATGCACCGACTTGTGGGATGCGCTGGTTTATGGGATGTGCTCGTTTTGGGGTGCTCCCATTTTTGGGATCCGTCAGTTTTTGGGACGTGTTGATGTTTGGGATGCGCTGGTTTCTGGGATGCATTTGTGTTTGAGATGTAAAGGTTTTTGGGATGCTCCCATTTTTGAGATCTGCCGATTTTTGGGATGTTCCCATTTTTTGGGATGTGCTGATATTTTGGATGCGCCCATTTTTGGGATGAGTTGATTTTTGGGATGTGCTGGTTTCAGGGATGCATTCGTGTTTGGGATGCAAAGGTTTTTGGGACGTTCCCATCTTTGGGATGTTTCCATTTTTGAGGTCTGCCGATTTTTGGGATGCACTGGTTTTTGGGATGTTTCCCTTTTTGGGATGTGCCAATTTTTGGGATTTGCTGGTTTACGGGATTTGCTGATTTTTGGGATGTGTTGAGGTTGGGATGCACCGACTTTTGGGATGCGCTGGTTTATGGGATGTGCTCGTTTTGGGGTGTTCCCATTTTTGGGATCTGTCAGTTTTTGGGATGTGTTGATTTTTGGGATGTGTTGATTTTTGGGATGCGCTGGTTTCGGGGATGCATTCGTGTTTGGGATGCAAAGGGTTTTGGGATGTTTGCCTTTTTGGGATGTTTCCATTTTTAGGATGCTCCCATTTTTGGGATGCACTGGTTTTTGGGATTTGCTGATTTTTGGGATGTGTTGATTTTTGGGATGCACTGGTTTACGGGATTTGCTGATTTTTGGGATGTGTTGAGGTTGGGATGCACCGACTTTTGGGATGCGCTGGTTTATGGGATGTGCTCGTTTTGGGGTGTTCCCATTTTTGGGATCTGTCAGTTTTGGGGATGTGTTGATTTTCGGGATGTGTTGATGTTTGGGATGAGCTGGTTTCGGGGATGCACTGGTTTTTGGGATGTTTCCCTTTTTGGGATGTGCCAATTTTTGGGATTTGCTGGTTTATGGGATTTGCTGATTTTTGGGATGTGTTGAGGTTGGGATGCACCGACTTGTGGGATGCGCTGGTTTATGGGATGTGCTCGTTTTGGGGTGTTCCCATTTTTGGGATCCGTCAGTTTTTGGGAAAAAAGTAGCGGAGAGATTGGAGCCGGGATGGGAATGGGATGGGAGCTGGAGATGGGAACAGGAATAGGAACAGGGGATTGGAGTAAAGGATGGAACCAGGGGGGTGGAACCAGGGATGGAATTGGGAATGGAGTAGAGAATGGAACCAGGGGGATGGAATCGGGGATGGATTTGGGATTGGAGTAGAGGGTGGAATCGGGCATGGAATCGGGGATGGGAGCAGGGGGATTGGAGTAAAGAATGGAATCAGGGATGGAATCAAAGATGGAATCAGGATTGGAGTAAAGGAGGAAAGAATGGAATCGGGGATGGGAAGAGGGATGGGAACAGGGGGTTGGAGTAAAGAATGGAATCGTGGTTGGAATCAGGGATGGAATCAGGGGTTGGAATTAGAGATGGAATCAGGGGTTGGAATTAGGGATGGAATTGGGATTGGAGTAGAGAATGGAACCAGGGGGATGGAATCGGGGATGGATTTGGGATTGGAGTAGAGGTTGGAATCGGGCATGGAATCGGGGATGGGAGCAGGGGGATTGGAGTAAAGAATGGAATCAGGGATGGAATCAAAGATGGAATCAGGATTGGAGTAAAGGAGGAAAGAATGGAATCGGGGATGGGAGCAGGGATGGAATCAGGGGATTGGAGTAAAGAATGGAATCGTGGTTGGAATGAGGGATGGAATCAGGGGTTGGAATCAGGGATGGAATCAGGATTGGGGTAGAGATTGGAACCAGGGGGATGGAATTGAAGATGGAATCAGGGGATTGGAGTAAAGGCGTAAAGAATGGAATCAGGGATGGAGTCAGGGGTTGGAATTAGGGATGTGAGCAGGGCTGGAATGAGGGATGGAATTGGGGGACTGGAGTAGGGTTTGGAGTAAAGGATGGAACCAGGGGGATGGAATTGGGATTGGAGTAGAGAATGGGAGCAGGGATGGGAGCAGGGATGAGAGCAGGGATTGGAGCAGGGGTGGAATCAGGGGGATGGGAATAAGAATGGAATCAAGGGGGGTGGAATCAGGGAGTGGAGCGGGGATGGAATCAGGGATGGGAGTAGGAATGGAATCAGGGGGTTGGAGTAAAGAATGGAATCGTGGTTGGAATTAGAGATGGAATTTAGGTTGGAATCGTGGTTGGAATTTAGGGATGGAATTGGGATTGGAGTAGAGAATGGAACCAGGGGATGGAATTGAAGATGGGATCAGGATTGGAGTAAAGGAGTAAAGAATGGAATCAGGAGGATGTGAGCAGGGATGGAATGAGGGATGGAATTGGGGGATTGGGGTAGAGAATGGAACCAGGGGGATGGAGCAGGGATGGGAGCAGGGATGGAGCAGGGGGATGGAATGAAGGGTTTGGAGTAAAGGATGGAACCAGGAGGATGGAATCAGGGGGATGGGAGCAGGGGGATGGAATGAAGGGTTTGGAGTAAAGGATGGAACCAGGGGGGTGGAACCAGGGATGGAATTGGGATTGGAGTAGAGAACGGAATCAGGGATGGGAGCAGGGATGGAATCAGGGGTTGGAATCAGGGATGGAATCGGGATTGGGGTAGAGATTGGAACCAGGGGGATGGAATGGAAGATGGAATCAGGGGATTGGAGTAAAGGAGTAAAGAATGGAATCAGGGATGGAGTCAGGGGTTGGAATTAGGGATGTGAGCAGGGCTGGAATGAGGGATGGAATTGGGGGATTGGGGTAGAGAATGGAACCAGGGGGATGGGAGCAGGGATGGGAGCAGGGATGGAGCAGGGGGATGGAATGAAGGGTTTGGAGTAAAGGATGGAACCGAGGGGGATGGAACCAGGGATGGAATTGGGATTGGGATGGGAACGGGGATGGAACCAGGGGATTGGGGTAGAGAATGGAGCCAGGGGGATGGAATCAGGGATGGAACCAGGGGGATGGGAGCAGGGATGGAATTGGGATTGGAATAGGGATGGGAACAGGGATGGAATTGGGATTGGAATAGGGATGGGAACAGGGATGGAATTGGGGGCATTGGAGAAAGAATGGAATCAGGGGTGGAATGAAGGGATTGGAGTAGAGAATGGAGCCAGGGGGATGGGAGCAGGGATGGAACCAGGGGGATGGAATGAAGGGCTTGGATGGGACCAGGGGGATGGAACCAGGAGGATGGGAGCAGGGATGGAATCAGGGGGGATTGGAGTAAAGGGTGGAATCAGGGGTGGAATGGAGGGATTGGAGTAGAGAATGGAGCCGGGGGGATGGAGCAGGGATGGAACCAGGGGATTGGGGTAGAGAATGGAACCACGGGGATGGGAGCAGAATGGAATCAGGGGGATGGGGAGCAGGGGGATGGGATGAAGGGATTGGAGTAAAGGATGGAACCAGGGGGATGGGAGCAGGGATGGAATTGGGATTGGAGTAGAGAATGGAATCAGGGGGATGGAATCAGGGATTGGAGTAGGGATGTGAATGGAATCAGGGGGATGGGGAGCAGGGGGATGGAATGAAGGGCTTGGAGTAAAGGATGGAACCAGGAGGATGGAATTGGGGATGGAATCAGGGATGGAATGGAGGGATTGGAGTAGAGAATGGAGCCGGGGGGATGGAGCAGGGATGGAACCAGGGGGATGGGGAGCAGGGGGATGGGATGAAGAGATTGGAGTAAAGGATGGGAGCAGGGGGAAGGAATTGGGGATGGAATCAGGGGGATGGGGAGCAGGGGGATGGGATGAAGGGATTGGAGTAAAGGATGGAACCAGGAGGATGGAATTGGGGATGGAATCAGGGGGATGGGGAGCAGGGGGATGGAATGAAGGGATTGGAGTAAAAGGGGGATGGATGGGGAGCAGGGGGATGGGAGCCGGGAAGGCAGCGGGGGGGGGGGGGCCGGGATCGGGGCCGCTCCCAGCGCAGCACGCGGGGCTCGGGGGAGGGAAAGGAGGGAAGGGAAAGGAAGGGAAGGGAAAGGAAGGGAGGGCGGGAGCGCCGCTGGCACGAGGAGCTCCAATTATCCCGTCACGGGCACAAAAGGCGCTGAGCCGCGGCAAAACCACGGGAATTCGGCCGGGAATCCAGCCGGGAATCACCCTCGGGAATTCGGGAAGCCGGGGGTGAGAGAGAGAGAGAGAGAGAGAGAGAGAGAGCGCGAGAGCGAGCCCGGGGTTGAGAGAGCGCTGCTGCCCTTCCTCATCCCGGCGATCCGGGGGGGGCTCGGGGGGTGGGCTCGGGGGGTTCACCCCCTGTGTCTGGGTCCCCCCCCACCCACCCACCCACCCCTCCCCGGCTCCCCGGGCTGTGTGGGCCCGGCCGGGGCTGAATCCGCCCCGCTGGATCCGCTGCTGCCGCAGGCACGGGGCTGGGATGCTCGGAGCTGCCGTTGCCATGGCGATGCCGGAGCGTTATTCCAGCTTTGTCAGCCGGCAGCGGCGAGGAGGAGGAGGAGGAGGAGGAGGAGGAGGAGGAAGAAGCTTTTCCACTCATCCTCGCCGCTCCCGGGGCGCCTTTTGGGGACTTGGGGTGGTGGGGTGGGGTGGGGGGTGTTGTCGCTCGGGAGATTTTTTTTTTTTGGGGGGGGATTATCCCGGGCCACGCGTGGCCGGACGCTTCCTTAGGCTCGGGAGGAGGAAGAGGAGGAGGAGGAAGGAGGAGGAAGGAGCTTTTCCACTCATCCTCGCTGCTCCCGCGGGGCGGGTTTGGGCGGGGGGTGTCATCGCCGCTCAGGGGAATGCGGGATCGGGAAATTTTGGGATCATCCCGTGGCCGGACGCTTCCTTAGGGCCGGGAGGAGGAGGAGGAGGAGGAAGAGGAGGAGGAGGAGGAAGGCGCTTTCCCACTCATCCTCGCCTTTGAGGGGGTGCCGCCGCTCGGGGGGAATGCGGGATCGGGAAATTCCGGGATCATCCCGTGGCCGGACGCTTCCTTAGGCTCGGGAAGAGGAAGAAGAGGAAGCAGAGGAGGGTGGGCCTAGCTGGGAGGAAGAAGAAGAGGAGGAAGAGGAGGGTTGGGAGGGGGGGGGGCGCTCCCAAAACCTGGACCCCCATCCCCACCACCGCCACCTCCATGGCTGGAGGCGGCTGAAAGAGGAAGGGAGGGGAAAAAAAAAAAAAAACACAAAAACACCCCAAAATTCCCTCCCCCCGGGGGGCAAAGGGAGAGTGAGGAGGAGGAGGAGGAGGAGTGAGGAGGAAGAAGCAGCAGCCAGAGATTCCTTCCTCCCCCCCTCAACCATGAAGAAGTTCGCGTCCACGCGCAGCCTCAATAAGATCCTGCAGCAGTGCGACTCCTCGTCCCGCGAGTACGAGGAGATCCAGGCGGTGGAGAAGAAGTGGCACCTGCAGCTGGCGGCGCCGCGCCGCCCGCGCCGCCAGAAGCGGCCCAAGATGCCCTCTCTGTTCCTTGCAGCGCCGCCGCCGCCCAAGAGAGCCCCCAGCACCACGCTGACCCTGCGCTCCAAGTCCATGACGGCCGAGCTGGAGGAGCTGGGTGAGTGGAGAGAGAGAGGGGAAAAAAAAAAATAAAATTTCGGGGGGTTTGGGGGGTGGTAAAGGGGTTTTTTGGGGGTTTTTTAAGGTTTTTTTTGGTGTTTTTTTGGGGGGGTTTAATAGAGTTTTTTGGGGGTTTAATGGAGTTTTTTGGGGTTTTTTTAGTGGTTTTTTGGGGGGTTTAATAGAGTTTTTTGGGGGTTTAATAGAGGTTTTTTTCCGGGGTTTAACAGAGGTTTTTTCGGGGCTGGAGAGGGTTTTTCCGGGGTTTAATAGAGGTTTTTGGGGGTTTAATAGAGTTTTTTTGGGGTTTGATAGAGGTTTTTTCGAGGCTGGAGAGGTTTTTTGGGGGGTTTAATAGAGTTTTTTTGGGGGGTTTAGTAGAGGTTTTTTCGGGGCTGGAGAGGGTTTTTCCGGGGTTTAATAGAGGTTTTTTTCTGGGGTTAAACAGAGGTTTTTTCGGAGCTGGGTGAGTGGAGAGAGGGGGAAAAAAAATAAAATTTCGGGGGGTTTGGGGGTGGGTAAAGGGGTTTTTTGGGGTTTTTTTAAGGGGTTTTTGGGGGGGGGTTAAGGGTTTTTTATGGTTTTTTTAGTGGTTTTTTGGGTGGTTTAATAGAGTTTTTTGGGGGTTTCATAGAAGTTTTTTTCTGGGGTTAAAAAAAGGTTTTTCGGGGGTTTAACAGAGATTTTTCTAAGGCTGGAGAGGTTTTTTGGGGGGTTTAATAGAGGTTTTTTGGGGGTTTAATAGAGGTTTTTTTCGGAGCTGGGAGAGGTTTTTTTTCCGGGTTTTTCAGGTTTTTTTTGGGGTTTAATAGAGGTTTTTTTTAGGGTTTAATAGAGGTCTTTCAGGGTTTAACAGAGTTTTTTTTTCTGGGGTTAAACAGAGGTTTTTTCGGAGCTGGGTGAGTGGAGAGAGGGGAAAAAAATAAAATTTCGGGGGGTTTGGGGGTGATAAAGGGGTTTTTTTGGGGTTTTTTTTGGTGGGTTTTGGGGGTTTTTTAAGGGTTTTTTGTGTTTTTTTTAGTGGTTTTTTGGGGGGTTTGATGGAGTTTTTTGGGGTTTTTTTAAGGGTTTTTTTGGGGGGGTTTAATAGAGTTTTTTGGGGGTTTAATAGAGGGGTTTTGGGGGTTTGATAGAGGTTTTTTCGAGGCTGGAGAGGGTTTTTCTGGGGTTTAATAGAGGTTTTTTGGCGGTTTAATAGAGAGTTTTTTGGGGTTTGATAGAGGTTTTTGGGGGGTTTAGTAGAGGTTTTTTCGGGGTTAAACAGAGGTTTTTTGGGTTTTAATAGAGGTTTCTTTCCGGGGTTTAATAGAGGTTTTTTCGGAGCTGGGAGAGGTTTTTTTCGGGGGTTTTTCTGTGTTTTTTCCGGGGTTTAATGGAGTTTTTTTGGGGTTTAATAGAGGTTTTTTTCGGGGTTTGATAGAGGTCTTTCAGGGTTTAACAGAGGTTTTTTTTTGGGGTTAAACAGAGGTTTTTTCGGAGCTGGGTGACTCAAGAGAGGGGAAAAAAAAAATTCCGGGGGGTTTGGGGGTGGGTAAAGGGGTTTTTTTGGGGTTTTTTTGGTGGGTTTTTGGGGGGTTGATGGAGTTTTTTTGGGTTTTTTTAGTGGTTTTTTGGGTCTTTTTTAGTGTTTTTTGGGGGGTTTTAGTACAGTTTTTTTGGGGTTAAACAGAGGTTTTTTCGGAGCTGGGTGAGTCAAGAGAGGGGAAAAAAAAATATTCCGGGTGTTCGGGGGTTTAATAGAGGTTTTTTTGGGGTTTTTTTTTTTTGGTGGGTTTTTGGTTTTTTTTTTTAGTGGTTTTTGGGGGGGGTCTCAGTGTTTTTTTGGGGGGTTTAAAGGAGATTTTTTTGGGGGTTTAACAGAGATTTTTCCAGGGCTGGAGAGCGTTTTTTTTCGGGGTTTAACAGAGGTTTTTTCAGAGCTGGGAGAGGGTTTTTTTGGGGTTTAATAGAGTTTTTTTCGGGGTTTAATAGAGTTTTTTTCGGGGTTTAATAGAGGTTTTTTGGGGTTAAACAGAGATTTTTCCAGGGCTGGAGAGCGGTTTTTTTGGGGTTTAACAGAGGTTTTTTTGGGGTTTAACAGAGGTTTTTTTTGGGGTTTAATAGAGGTTTTTTGGGGGTTTAATAGAGGTTTTTTGGGGGGTTGATAGAGGTTTTTTGGGGGGTTTAATAGAGGTTGTTTAGGGGTTTAATAGAGTTTTTTTGGGGGGTTTAGTAGAAGTTTTTTCGGGGCTGGGAGAGGTTTTTTTGGGTTTTTTTTCTGTGGTTTTTTCCAGGGTTTAATAGAGGTTTTTTGGGGGCTTTAGTAGAGGTTTTTTCGGGGCTGGAGAGGGTTTTTCCGGGGTTTAATAGAGGTTTTTGGGGGTTTAACAGAGTTTTTTTTTCTGGGGTTAAACAGAGGTTTTTTCGGAGCTGGGTGAGTGGAGAGAGGGAAAAAAAAATAAAATTCCGGGGGGTTTGGGGGTGGGTAAAGGGGTTTTTTTGGGGTTTTTTTAGTGGTTTTTTGGGGGTTTCATAGAGGTTTTTTCGAGGCGGGAGAGGGTTTTTTTTGGGGTTTAATAGAGGTTTTTTTGGGGGGCTGGGAGAGGTTTTTTTTTCGGGGTTTTTCAGGTTTTTTTCAGGGTTTAATAGAGGTTTTTTGGGGTTTAATAGAGGTTTTTTCAGAGCTGGGAGAGGGTTTTTCGGGGCTTAATAGAGGTTTTTTCGGGGTTTAATAGAGGTTTTTTGGGGTTTAACAGAGTTTTTTCGGGGGTTGGGAGAGGTTTTTTTCTGGGGTTTTTCAGTGTTTTTTTGGGGGTTTAACAGAGCTTTTTTGGGGTTTAATAGAGGTTTTTTCCGGGGTTTAATAGAGGTTTTTTCAGAGCTGGGAGAGCTTTTTTTCGGGGGTTTTTCAGTGTTTTTTTTGGGGTTTAACAGAGGTTTTTTGGGGGTTTTTTAGTGGTTTTTTCGGGGTTTAATGGAGGTTTTTTGGGGTTTAATACAGTTTTTTTCCGGGGTTTAATAGAGGTTTTTTTTCCGGAGTTTAACAGAGGTTTTTTTTCGGGGAGTTTTTAGTGGTTTTTCAGGGAGGTTTCAGTGGTTTTTTTCGGGCTTTTTCAGTGTTTTTGGGGGGGTTTGACTGAGATTTTTCTGGGGTTTTTCAGTGGGTTTTTTTCGGGTGTTTAATAGAGTTTTTTGGGGGGTTTAATAGAGGTTTTTTCCGGGGTTAAACAGAGCTTTTTTTTCGGGTTTTTTCAGTGTTTTTTTCGGGGGTTTTTCAGTGTTTTGGGGGTTTTTTTTTCAGTGGTTTTTCCGGGGTTTAACAGAGGGGTTTTTGGGGTTAAACAGAGATTTTTTTCGGGGGTTTTTCAGTGTTTTTTTTCGGGGTTTTTCAGTGTTTTTTTCGGGGTTTAATAGAAGTTTTTTAGGGGTTTAATAGAGTTTTTTGGGGGTTTAACAGAGGTTTTTTTTCGGGGTTAAACAGAATTTTTTTTCGGGGGTTTCCCAGTGGTTTTTTGGGGTGTTTTTTTTCAGTGGTTTTTTTCGGGATTAAATAGAGATTTTTCCGGGTTTTAACAGAGATGTTTTGGGGGTTTAACAGGTTTTTTCGGGGTTAAACAGAATTTTTTTCGGGGTTTAACAGAGGCTTTTCTGGGGGCGTTTTTCAGTGTTTTTTTCGAGGATTTACCAGAGATTATTTCAGGGTTTTCCAGAGGTTTTTTTGGGGGAGTTTCGGTGTTTTTTTGCTGGGGTTTTTCAGTGTTTTTTTCCCCGGGGTTTAATAGAAGTTTTGGGGGGTTTAACAGAGTTTTTGGGGGTTTAATAGAGGTTTTTTTTCCAGGGTTAAACAGAGGTTTGTTCCGGGGTTTAAAAGAGGTTTTTTTTGAAGGTTTTTCAGTGTTTTTTGGGGGTTTAACAGAGGATTTTTCGGAACTGGGAGAGGGTTTTTTTCCGGGGGTTTTCAGTGGGTTTTTTTGGGGTTAAACAGAGGGGTTTTTTTCGGGGGTTAACAGTTTTTTTCGAGGGTTTAACAGGTCTTTTTCGGGATTTTTTCAGTGGTTTTTTTCGGGGTTTAACAGAGGTTTTTTTTGGGGGGGTTTCAGTGTTTTTTTCGAAGGTTTACCAGAGATTATTTCAGGGTTTTCCAGAGGTTTTTTTGGGGGGGTTTAACAGAGGTTTTTTGGGGGGTTTTCGATGTTTTTTTGCTGGGGTTTTTCAGTGGGTTTTTTTCGGGCTTAAATAGAGGGGTTTTGGGGTTTTTTCAGGTTGTTTTTTTTTTTTTCCCGGGGTTTGAGGTTTTCTGGGGGTTTGGCTCTCCCGGGCTTTTGGAGTCTTTTTTTTTCCCCCCTGGGGTTTTTCCAGAGGGTTTCCCGGGGGTTCGGTTTTCCCAGGGCTTTTCCAGCCGTTTCCCGCGGATTTTCCCGGCGTTTTACAGTGTTTTTCCAGAGGTTTTCCAGCTGCTTTCCCAGGGCTTTTCCAGCCGTTTTTCCCGGGGGTTTCCCAGCTGTTTTCCCGAGGTTTCCCAGCGGTTTTCCAGCTGTTGCCGCCTGCGCCGCGGGGCCGGGGCGGGGGAGGGAGAGTCGGGGAGGGAGGGAAGGGAATTCCTGGCTCTGTCCGGAGTGATGTCCAGGGGGGTGACCAGGGGGATGTCCAGGGAATGTCCAGGGGGTGACCAGGGGGTGACCAGGGGTGTCCAGGGGTGTCCAGGGGCGCCTCCAGGCGGAGGTTGGCGTGGGAAGGACGTTGGGAGTCTCCGGGTGGGTGTGGAGGGGTGGATGTGGCCCGGCCTTGGGCGTCCTGCTGCTTTCCCGGATGGAATTCCCTGGATGGAATTCCCTGATCGATTCCCTGATGGAATTCCCTGCTCCATCCCCTGCTCCTTTCCCCTGCTCCTTTCCCTGCTCCTTTCCCTGCTCCTTTCCCTGCTCCTTTCCCTGCTCCATCCCTGCTCCATCCCCTGCTCCATCCCCTGCTCCTTTCCCTGCTCCATCCCCTGCTCCATCCCCTGCTCCTTTCCCTGCTCCATCCCCTGCTCCATCCCCTGCTCCTTTCCCTGCTCCATCTCCTGCTCCTTTCCCTGCTCCTTTCCCTGCTCCATCCCCTGCTCCATCCCTGCTCCATCCCCTGCTCCATCCCCTGCTCCATCTCCTGCTCCTTTCCCTGCTCCTTTCCCTGCTCCATCCCCTGCTCCATCCCCTGCTCCATCCCCTGCTCCTTTCCCTGCTCCATCCCCTGCTCCATCCCCTGCTCCTTTCCCTGCTCCTTTCCCTGCTCCATCCCCTGCTCCTTTCCCTGCTCCATCCCCTGCTCCTTTCCCTGCTCCATCCCCTGCTCCATCCCCTGCTCCTTTCCCTGCTCCATCCCCTGCTCCTTTCCCTGCTCCTTTCCCTGCTCCATCCCCTGCTCCATCCCCTGCTCCTTTCCCTGCTCCATCCCCTGCTCCTTTCCCTGCTCCATCCCTGCTCCATCCCTGCTCCATCCCTGCTCCATCCCTGCTCCATCCCTGCTCCTTTCCCTGCTCCATCCCCTGCTCCTTTCCCTGCTCCTTTCCCTGCTCCATCCCCTGCTCCTTTCCCTGCTCCATCCCCTGCTCCTTTCCCTGCTCCTTTCCCTGCTCCTTTCCCTGCTCCATCCCCTGCTCCATCCCCTGCTCCTTTCCCTGCTCCTTTCCCTGCTCCATCCCCTGCTCCATCCCCTGCTCCTTTCCCTGCTCCTTTCCCTGCTCCATCCCCTGCTCCATCCCCTGCTCCTTTCCCTGCTCCTTTCCCTGCTCCATCCCCTGCTCCTTTCCCTGCTCCATCCCCTGCTCCATCCCCTGCTCCATCCCTGCTCCATCCCCTGCTCCATCCCCTGCTCCTTTCCCTGCTCCATCCCTGCTCCATCCCCTGCTCCTTTCCCTGCTCCATCCCCTGCTCCTTTCCCTGCTCCTTTCCCTGCTCCATCCCCTGCTCCATCCCTGCTCCTTTCCCTGCTCCTTTCCCTGCTCCATCCCCTGCTCCTTTCCCTGCTCCATCCCCTGCTCCATCCCCTGCTCCATCCCCTGCTCCATCCCCTGCTCCATCCCCTGCTCCATCCCCTGCTCCTTTCCCTGCTCCATCCCCTGCTCCTTTCCCTGCTCCATCCCTGCTCCATCCCCTGCTCCATCCCCTGCTCCATCCCCTGCTCCATCCCTGCTCCATCCCCTGCTCCTTTCCCTGCTCCTTTCCCTGCTCCATCCCTGCTCCATCCCCTGCTCCTTTCCCTGCTCCTTTCCCTGCTCCTTTCCCTGCTCCTTTCCCTGCTCCATCCCCTGCTCCTTTCCCTGCTCGTTTCCCTGCTCCATCCCCTGCTCCATCCCTGCTCCTTTCCCTGCTCCTTTCCCTGCTCCATCCCCTGCTCCATCCCTGCTCCTTTCCCTGCTCCTTTCCCTGCTCCATCCCCTGCTCCATCCCCTGCTCCATCCCCTGCTCCATCCCCTGCTCCATCCCCTGCTCCTTTCCCTGCTCCATCCCCTGCTCCATCCCCTGCTCCATCCCTGCTCCATCCCCTGCTCCTTTCCCTGCTCCATCCCCTGCTCCTTTCCCTGCTCCATCCCCTGCTCCATCCCCTGCTCCATCCCTGCTCCATCCCCTGCTCCATCCCCTGCTCCATCCCCTGCTCCATCCCCTGCTCCATCCCCTGCTCCATCCCCTGCTCCATCCCCTGCTCCTTTCCCTGCTCCATCCCCGGCTCCTTTCCCTGCTCCATCCCCTGCTCCTTTCCCTGCTCCATCCCCTGCTCCATCCCCTGCTCCATCCCTGCTCCATCCCCTGCTCCATCCCCTGCTCCATCCCCTGCTCCTTTCCCTGCTCCATCCCCTGCTCCATCCCCTGCTCCATCCCCTGCTCCATCCCCTGCTCCTTTCCCTGCTCCTTTCCCTGCTCCATCCCCTGCTCCATCCCCTGCTCCATCCTCTGCTCCATCCCCTGCTCCTTTCCCTGCTCCTTTCCCTGCTCCATCCCCTGCTCCATCCCCTGCTCCATCCCCTGCTCCTTTCCCTGCTCCATCCCCTGCTCCATCCCCTGCTCCTTTCCCTGCTCCATCCCCTGCTCCATCCCCTGCTCCATCCCCTGCTCCATCCCCTGCTCCTTTCCCTGCTCCTTTCCCTGCTCCATCCCCTGCTCCATCCCCTGCTCCATCCCTGCTCCTTTCCCTGCTCCATCCCCTGCTCCATCCCCTGCTCCATCCCCTGCTCCATCCCCTGCTCCATCCCCTGCTCCATCCCCTGCTCCTTTCCCTGCTCCATCCCTGCTCCATCCCCTGCTCCTTTCCCTGCTCCATCCCCTGCTCCATCCCCTGCTCCTTTCCCTGCTCCATCCCCTGCTCCATCCCCTGCTCCATCCCCTGCTCCATCCCCTGCTCCATCCCCTGCTCCATCCCCTGCTCCAATCCCTGCTCCATCCCTGCTCCATCCCCTGCTCCTTTCCCTGCTCCTTTCCCTGCTCCATCCCCTGCTGCATCCCCTGCTCCATCCCCTGCTCCTTTCCCTGCTCCATCCCTGCTCCATCCCCTGCTCCTTTCCCTGCTCCTTTCCCTGCTCCTTTCCCTGCTCCATCCCCTGCTCCTTTCCCTGCTCGTTTCCCTGCTCCTTTCCCTGCTCCATCCCCTGCTCCATCCCCTGCTCCATCCCCTGCTCCATCCCCTGCTCCATCCCCTGCTCCATCCCTGCTCCATCCCCTGCTCCTTTCCCTGCTCCATCCCCTGCTCCATCCCCTGCTCCATCCCCTGCTCCTTTCCCTGCTCCATCCCCTGCTCCATCCCCTGCTCCATCCCTGCTCCATCCCTGCTCCATCCCCTGCTCCATCCCCTGCTCCTTTCCCTGCTCCATCCCCGGCTCCATCCCCTGCTCCATCCCCTGCTCCATCCCTGCTCCATCCCCTGCTCCATCCCCTGCTCCATCCCCTGCTCCATCCCCTGCTCCATCCCCTGCTCCTTTCCCTGCTCCATCCCCTGCTCCTTTCCCTGCTCCATCCCTGCTCCTTTCCCTGCTCCTTTCCCTGCTCCATCCCTGCTCCTTTCCCTGCTCCATCCCCTGCTCCTTTCCCTGCTCCTTTCCCTGCTCCATCCCCTGCTCCATCCCCTGCTCCATCCTCTGCTCCTTTCCCTGCTCCATCCCCTGCTCCTTTCCCTGCTCCTTTCCCTGCTCCATCCCCTGCTCCTTTCCCTGCTCCATCCCCTGCTCCTTTCCCTGCTCCATCCCTGCTCCATCCCCTGCTCCTTTCCCTGCTCCATCCCCTGCTCCATCCCCTGCTCCTTTCCCTGCTCCATCCCCTGCTCCATCCCCTGCTCCATCCCCTGCTCCATCCCCTGCTCCTTTCCCTGCTCCTTTCCCTGCTCCATCCCCTGCTCCATCCCCTGCTCCATCCCCTGCTCCTTTCCCTGCTCCATCCCCTGCTCCTTTCCCTGCTCCATCCCTGCTCCTTTCCCTGCTCCATCCCCTGCTCCATCCCCTGCTCCATCCCCTGCTCCATCCCCTGCTCCATCCCCTGCTCCATCCCCTGCTCCTTTCCCTGCTCCATCCCTGCTCCATCCCCTGCTCCTTTCCCTGCTCCATCCCCTGCTCCATCCCCTGCTCCTTTCCCTGCTCCATCCCCTGCTCCATCCCCTGCTCCATCCCCTGCTCCATCCCCTGCTCCATCCCCTGCTCCATCCCCTGCTCCAATCCCTGCTCCATCCCTGCTCCATCCCCTGCTCCATCCCCTGCTCCATCCCCTGCTCCATCCCCTGCTCCTTTCCCTGCTCCTTTCCCTGCTCCATCCCTGCTCCTTTCCCTGCTCCTTTCCCTGCTCCATCCCCTGCTCCATCCCCTGCTCCATCCCCTGCTCCATCCCTGCTCCTTTCCCTGCTCCATCCCCTGCTCCTTTCCCTGCTCCATCCCCTGCTCCATCCCTGCTCCATCCCCTGCTCCTTTCCCTGCTCCATCCCCTGCTCCTTTCCCTGCTCCATCCCTGCTCCATCCCTGCTCCTTTCCCTGCTCCTTTCCCTGCTCCATCCCTGCTCCTTTCCCTGCTCCTTTCCCTGCTCCTTTCCCTGCTCCTTTCCCTGCTCCATCCCCTGCTCCATCCCCTGCTCCTTTCCCTGCTCCATCCCCTGCTCCATCCCCTGCTCCTTTCCCTGCTCCATCCCTGCTCCATCCCCTGCTCCATCCCCTGCTCCTTTCCCTGCTCCATCCCCTGCTCCATCCCCTGCTCCATCCCCTGCTCCTTTCCCTGCTCCATCCCCTTGCTCCATCCCCTGCTCCATCCCCGGCTCCATCCCCTGCTCCATCCCCTGCTCCTTTCCCTGCTCCTTTCCCTGCTCCATCCCTGCTCCATCCCCTGCTCCCTCTCCTCTCCCGGCTCCTCCTCCCTCTCCTCTCCCTCCCTTCCCACTCCCGGCATTCCCAGGTTTTAATTTCCCATCTCCAAGCAGTTCCCAATCCCCTGCCAGGAGAGGAGAGCTCCCGGAGAGCTCTGGAATTCCAGGAGGATTCCAGCAGAATTCCCAGAGAGCTCCGGGAGAGCTCTGGAATTCTGAGAGAATTCCAGGAGAGCTCCAGGAGAGCTCTGGGAGAGGTGTGGAATTTCGAGAGAATTCCAAGAGAATTCCAAGAGAATTCCAGGAGACCTCCAGGAGAGCTCTGGAATTCCTGGGGAATTCCAGGAGAGCTGTGGGAGCGCTCCAGGAGAGCTCTGGAATTCCGAGAGAATTCCCGGAGAGCTCCACGAGATCCCTGGGAGAATTCCAGGAGAATTCCCAGAGATCTCCAGGTTTTCTCCATCCCCCCTTCCCTGCTCCTTTCCCCTCCCGCTCCGCATTCGCCGAAATCCTCTCGCCTCCCACACCCTTCCCTGCCGGAATTCCTGCTTTTCTCCCATCCCTTCCCTTTTCCTGGAGCTTGGGATCCCAATTCCCGGGAAAACTTTGGGAGCTCCCGGCTTTCGTGGGAATTTGGGATTTTCCCTGTGGGAATGTGGCCGTGGCGCCCCGGAGCCATGGATTCCCCCTGGGCTTCCCTGCTTTTCCATGGTTTTCCCTGGTTTTCCACGCTCTCCGTGTTTTCCACGGTTTCCCACGTTCTCCGTGTTTTCCATGGGTTTTTCCATGTTTTCTGTTTCTCCTTTTTTCCACGTTTTTCCGCGTTTTCCTTGCTTTTCCGTGCTCTCCGCGGTTTTCCGTGCTCTCCCTGTTTTCCCACGGTCTCCATGTTTTCCATGGTCTTCCCGTATCCCCATTTTTCCATGTTTTCCTTGGTTTTCCGTGTTTTCTCCATTCTCCGTCTTTTCCCTGGGTTTTCCCGTGTTTTCCATGGTGTTTTCCATGTTTTCCATGGATTTTCTGTGTTTTTCCTGTGTTTTTCCATGTTTTTTCCATGTTTTCCATGGTGTTTGCCATGCTTTCCATGGTTTTTTCCACATTTCCCCCATTCTCCATGTTTTCCCTGGGTTTTTTTCATGTTTTTCCATGTTTTCCATGGTTTTTCCATGTCTTCCATGGTTTTTTCCAGGTTTTCCATGGTGTTTTCCATGTTTTTTTCCACCTTGTCCTTGTTTTTCCCTGTTTTCCTTGCTTTTCCATGCTTTCCACGGTTTTCCGTGCGCTTCCTGTTTTCCCACGGTCTCCATGTTTTCCATGGGGTTTTTTCATGTTCTCCACGTTTTCCATGTTTTCCCTGAGTTTTTCTATGGTGTTTTCCATGTTTTCCATGTTCTTCCCATTTTCCCTATTTTTCCATGTTTTCCCTGGGTTTTTCCATGGTGTTTTCCATGTTTTCCATGTTTTTTTTTCCACGTTCTCCATGTTTTTCCATGTTTTCCTTGGTGTTTTCCATGTTTTCTCCTTTCTCCGTGTTTTCCCTGGGTTTTTCCATCTTTTTCCATGTTTTCCATGGTTTTTCCCATGTTTTCCATGGTTTTTCCCACGCTCTCCCTGGTTTTCCCATCCCCTCCCTGTTTTCCATGCTCTCCATGTTCCTGTTCCTTCTGCTTTTCTGTGCTCTCCACGGTTTTCCATGTTTTCCCACGTTCTCCGTGTTTTCCCTGGGTTTTTTTCATGTTTTTCCATGTTTTCCATGTTTTTTTCCAGGTTTTCCATGTTTTTTCCATGTCTTCCATGTTTTTTTCCATGTTTTCCATGGTGTTTTCCATGGTTTTTTCCATCTTCTCCTTGTTTTTCCCTGTTTTCCTTGCTTTTCCGTGCTCTCCACGGTTTTCCGCGCTCTCCCTGTTTTCCCACGGTCTCCATGTTTTCCATGGGGTTTTTTTCATGTTCTCCACGTTTTCCATGTTTTCCCTGGGTTTTTCCATGGTTTTCCATGTTTTCCATGTTGTTTTCCATGTTTTTTTCCACGTTCTCCATGTTTTTCCTTGTTTTCCTTGGTGTTTTCCATGTTTGCTCCTTTCTCCGTGTTTTCCCTGGGTTTTTCCATGTTTTTCCATGTTTTCCATGGTTTTTTCCATGCTCTCCCTGCTTTCCCATCCCCTCCCTGTTTTCCATGCTCTCCAGTTTCCCGTTCCTTCTGCTTTTCCGTGCTCTCCACGGTTTTCCATGTTTTCCCACGTTCTCCGTGTTTTCCCTGGTTTTTTTCATGGTTTTCCATGTTTTCCATGGTTTTTTCCACGTTCTCCATGTTTTTCCGTGTTTTCCTTGGTGTTTTCCATGTTTTTTTTCCATGTTCTCCATGTTTTCCCTGGTTTTTTTCATGTTTTTCCATGTTTTCCATGGTGTTTTCCATGTTTTTCATGGTTTTTTCCATGTTTTCCACAGTGTTTTCCACGCTCTCCCTGCTTTCCCATCCCCTCCCTGTTTCCCACGCTCTCCATTTTCCCATTCCTTCTGCTTTTCCGTGCTCTCCCTCTTTTCCCACGTTCTCCCTGTTTCCCACGCTTTTTTCCACGCTCTCCACGTTTTCCACGTCCAAAATCCCAAATCCCTTTTTTTTTTTCCTGCCAGGAATCCTCGGGAGCAGAGCCAGGCCGGCTCCTTTTTCCCTCTTTTCCCCCATCCCTGCGATTCCTCCTCCCAGCCATTCCCGCTTTTCCTGGAGAAGGATCTGGAGGGAGCTCCGGCTCCAAGCCCGCCATCCCCATGGAATTTTTATTTCCCCCCCGGGAATTGCGGCGCTCGTTCCCCACGGATCACGGATCACGGTCCTCTTCCCGTCCTTGGCTCCGGCTTTTCCTGCCGATCAGCATTCCCAGGATTCCCCTTGGAGCCGTTCTCCTTCCCGAGAAAAGGGGACATTCCCAAAAAAAAAAGCTCCACTGGGTGATTCCCGCCCCGTTTCCCACGGATCCCGAACCCTTCCCAACCCTTTCCCGGCCGTTCCCATCCCGTCGGAGCAGCAGATTCCCAGCAGGGTGCCCAGGGAATCCGAAACGCCGGGAATTCTCCCTGGGAGCTTTTCCCCGTGCCCTTGGGATGGAATTCCGGGCGATCCGACTTCCCTGGATCCGTGGGGAGGGCGAGGGATGATCTCGGGCTGGGATAAATCCCCAAATCCCGGCGATCCCAAGCGGATAAACGCCGGAATTCCGGCCGAATCCCGCAGCCCAGGCCGGCTTTTTTGGGAATTTTTTTGGGAATTTTTTGGGAATTTTTTGGGAATCGTTCGGCGCCGTTGATTTTCGTGTTTTGTTTCCCATTCCAAGCCTCCATGAGGAGAAGGAAAGGGGGTGAGTGAAAGCGAAATTCCCGGGATTCCGCCCTTTCCCGGAGCCTGATCCAAACCCGGGGGGGGAGGGGGCGTGGAAGGGGGAGGGAAAATCCCAGGAATTCAGCCGGGATTTGGGAATTTGGGGGGGGTCGAGCTCCCGGGGCCGCTCCGGTAGGGACGGGAATGCCAGGAATTGTCGGAATTCCAGGAAACTGTCGGAATGCCGGGAATTGGCCGCGTGGGATTCTGCTCCGCCGTCCCAAAATTCCCCACCCCGCCCTTCCCAGGGGTGATTCCTGCTCTGGGATTTCCCCTCGGGAATGCCGGTGCCCGGCTTCATCCCAAAGGGCCGGAGCCTCTCCCAGCCCATCCGGGGAGTTTATCCCGATATTCTTGGCAGTTCCAGGCCATTTATCCCACAAATCCTGATGGTTCCAGGCCGTTTATCCCACAAATCCAAGCAGATCCCTGTGGATTATCCCGCTATTCCTGGCAGTTCCAGGCTGTTTATCCCATTATTCCCAATGATTCCAGGTGGTTTATCCCATCATTCTGGATGGTTCCAGACTATTTATCCCATCGTTCCTGGTTTATCCCGCTGTTCCTGGCAGTTCCAGGTGGTTTATCCCACTATTCCAAATGGATCCATGTGGATTATCCCAATATTCCTGTCAGTTTCAGGCCGTTTATCCTGCCATTCCTGGTGGATCCGTGTGGATTATCCTAATATTCCTGGCAGTTCCAGGTGGTTTATCCTGCTATTCCTGGTGGTTTATCCCACTATTCCTGGCGGTTCCAGGCTGTTTATCCCGCAAATCCCAGTGGATCCCTGTGGATTATCCTAATATTCCTGGCAGTTCCAGGCTGTTTATCCTGCTATTCCCGATGGTTCCAGATGATTTATCCCGATATTCACAATGGTTCCAGGCTGTTTCTCCTGCAAATCCCAGCGGATCCCTGTGGATTATCCCACTATTCCTGGTGGTTCCAGGCCATTTATCCCGCTATTCCTGATGGTTTATCCTGCTGTTCCTGGCAGTTCCAGGCCATTTATCCCACTGATCCAGGTGGTTTCAGGTGGTTTATCCCATTGTTCCCACCGGTTCCGGGTGATTTATCCCGTTGTTCCTGATGGTTCCAGGCTGTTTATCCCGTTATTCCTGATGGTTTATCCCGCTGTTCCGGGTGGTTTATCCCGTCATTCCTGGCAGTTCCAGGCTGTTTATCCCACTATTCCCAATGGATCCATGTGGATTATCCCGATATTCCTGCCAGTTCCAGGCCGTTTATCCCGCAAATCCCAGCGGATCCCTGTGGATTATCCCGCTGTTCCTGTCGGTTCCAGGAGGTTTATCCCGCTATTCCTGATGGTTTATCCCACTGTTCCCGGCAGTTTATCCTGATATTCCTGACAGTTCCAGGTCATTGATCCCACTGCTCTGGGCAGTTCTGGGCAGTTTATCCCATTATTCCCGGCAGTTCGAGGTGGTTTATCCTGTCATTCCCGACAGTTCCAGGCCGTTTATCCCATTGTTCCTGGCAGTTCTAGGTGGTTTATCCTGCTATTCCTGGCAGTTCCAGGCCATTTATCCCACTGATCCAGGCGGTTCCAGGCGGTTTATCCCATTGTTCCCACCGGTTCCGGGTGATTTATCCCGTTGTTCCTGATGGTTCCAGGCTGTTTATCCCGTTATTCCTGATGGTTTATCCCGCTGTTCCGGGTGGTTTATCCCGTCATTCTTGGCAGTTCCAGGCTGTTTATCCCACTATTCCTGGTGGTTCCAGGTGGTTTATCCCACTATTCCCAATGGATCCATGTGGATTACCACGATATTCCTGCCAGTTCCAGGCCGTTTATCCCATTATTCCCAATGGATCCAGGCCGTTTATCCTGCTATTCCCAGCGGTTCCAGGTGGTTTATCCTACTATTCCAAATGGATCCCTGTGGTTTATCCCAATATTCCTGTCAGTTCCAGGCAGTTTATCCCGATATTCCTGGCGGTTCCAGATGGTTTATCCCGTCATTCCTGGCAGTTCCAAGCCGTTTATCCCGTCATTCCTGATGGTTTATCCCACAGTTCCAGGCAGTTCATCCCGTTATTCCCGATGGTTCCAGGCCGTTTATCCCGCTATTCCTGGCAGTTCCTGGTGATTTATCCTGATATTCCTGATGGTTCCAGGCCATTTATCCCATCATTCCTGGTGGTTTATCCCGCTATTCCCAATGGATCCCTGTGGATTATCCCACTATTCCCAGCAGTTCCAGGCCATTTATCCCATTATTCCCAATGGATCCAGGCCATTTATCCTGCTATTCCCAGCGGTTCCAGGTGGTTTATCCTGCTATTCCTGGCGGTTTATCCCATGATTCCTGGCAGTTCCAGGCCGTTTATCCCGCGATTCCCAGCGGATCCCTGTGGATTATCCCGCTGTTCCCACCCCGAGCGTGTGCCGGGAATGTCGCACCGGGGGGAAAAATCCGGGAAGTTTTTGGCAGGAACGGAGGGAATTCCCTGGGAAAAGGGCGGGATTTTGGGCCGGAATTCCTGCCTGGACTGGAATTCCCAGATCCCCTGGATCCCTGGGGTGTCCAAGGCCGGGCTGGAGAAAGCCGGGATGACGAGATCTCCTGGAATGGGATCGGCTTTAGGGACCCCTCCCACCCGAAGCGTTCCGCGATTCCCACAATTCCATGGGTTTGGGATGGGAGGAGCAGATCCCTCAGGAGAATCCCAGGGCTGCAATTCCATGGATTTGGGATGGGAGGGACAGATCCTTCAGGAGAATCCCAGGGCTGCAATTCCATGGATTTGGGGTGGGAGGAGCAGATCCTTCAGGAGAATCCCAACGTTGCAATTCCATGGATTTGGGGTGGGAGGAGCCGATCTCTCAGGAGAATCCCAGGGTTGCAATTCCCACCAGGATGCGGATCCAACCCCGACTTCCCATTCCGGGCAGGAATTCCGTAGGGATCCATCCAGGGGAATGAACCCATGGCCCCCTCCTGCCCTTGCCCGTATCCCAGGATTCCGGCTGGAATTCCCGAGGGAACGGCTCCGTTCCCACATCCGGGCCCAGCTCGGTGTTCCCGAGGGATGAACGCCCCAGGAGGGATCCTGGAGCTGGAATTTCCCCGTTCCCTGAGGTCGGACGGGGAAAGTTGGGATCAGCCAGGCTGGGAATATCCTGGGAATATCCCGGGTGTGATCCCACGTGTCCCGGGATTCCCTGGATTTCACACCCTCCCTCATCCCAAACAGCCAAAATCTGGGATAGAGTCAGAGAATTCCTTGGAATTTGGGACACGCGGGGCTGGGGCAGCGTCCAGGGAATCGCCCGGCTGAGCGGGATCGGCCTGTGGGGAAAAAAAATTCCATGGGAAAAAATTCCATGGAGGAAAAAAATTCATGGAGAAAAAATTCCATGGAGAAAAAAGTCATGGAAAAAAATAATCGGAAAAAATCCATTGGCAAAAAAATCATGGGAAAAAAACCTATGGAAGAAGTCCATGGAAAAAAATAATGGGAAGAAAATCCATGGGAAAAAAAACATGGAGAAAAAATCCATGGAATAAAAATCATGGAATAAAAACCCATGGAAAAAAATGATGTGAAAAAAAAATCGTGGAAAAAAATCCGTGGGGGAAAAAATCCCCAAACCAAACATGGAAAAAAAAAAATCCATGGGAAAAAAACCTCCATGGAATAAAAATCCTGGAAAAATATCGTGGAAAAAACCCATGGAAAAAAAAAATTCATGGGGAAAAAAAAAAAAAAAGATGGAAAAAACCCCCATGGAATAAAAATCCTGGAAAAAAAACCCATGGGGAAAAAAATCCATGGAAAAAAAAAGAAATCATGGAGAGAAAAAAATCCAAGGAAAAAAATGATGGAAAAAAAAATCACGGAGAGAAAAAAATCTAAGGGAAAAAAACGATGGAAAAAAAAATTATGGAGAGAAAAAAATCTAAGGGAAAAAAAGATGGAAAAAAAAATCATGGAAAAAAAACCCGTGGAAAAAAAAAAAAAAACCATGGGAAAAAAATATGAAAAAAACCCCAAATCCATGAAAAAAAAATCCTGGAAAAAAACCTCCATGGAATAAAAACCCTGGGAAAAAAATCCCCACGGCACCGACCGGGCCGGGGCTGCTCCCGGCGTTTCCCGGTGCTGACCCGGGCCCGTTTTTCCCTGGATTCCAGAGAAGCTGGACGAGCTGCTGGCGGCGGCCGAGCCGGCGCTGCGGGCGGAGCTGGTGGAGGCCGATTCCAGGGCGGCCACGGTCAAACAGCGCCCGACCAGCCGCAGGATCACCCCGGCCGAGATCAGCGTGAGTGCGGGAAAAACGGGAATTCTGGGAATTCTGGGGGGGGTGGGAATGTGGGGTGGGATCTACGGGATCACCCCGGCCAAGATCAGCGTGAGTGGGGATGGAAAAACGGGAATTCCGGGAATTCCATGGGAATGGGAGAGATGGGAATGTGGGATGGGATGGGAGGATGACCCCGGCCGAGATCAGTGTGAGTGGGGAGGGAAAAACGGGAATTCTGGGAATTCTGGGGGGATGGGAATGTGGGGTGGGATCTACGGGATCACCCCGGCTGAGATCAGCGTGAGTGGGAACCAAAAACCGGGAATTCCAGGAATTCCATGGGAATGGGAGAGATGGGAATGTGGGATGGGATGGGATGGGAGGATCACCCCGGCCGAGATCAGTGTGAGTGGGGACAGAAAAATGGGAATTCTGGGAATTCTGGGAATTCTGGGGGGATGGGAATCTGGGGTGGGATGGGAGGATCACCCCGGCCAAGATCAGTGTGAGTGGGGCTGGAATTCTGGGAAAAACAAGAAAAATGGGAATTCTGGGGGGATGGGAATGTGGGATGGGAACCACAGGATCACCCCGGCCGAGATCAGCGTGAGTGGGAACCAAAAACCGGGAATTCTGGGGGGGGGGTGGGATGTACAGCATCGCCCCGGCTGAGATCAGCGTGACTGCGACGGGAAAAATGGGAATTCTGGGAAAAACGGGAATTCTGTGGGAATTCTGGGGGGGGTGGGAATGTGGGGTGGGATCTATGGGATCACCCCGGCCGAGATCAGCGTGAGATGGGAGAGGGAAAACCAGGAATTCCAGGAATTCTGGGAATTCTGTGGGGAGGTGAGAATGTGGGATGGGATCCAGAGGGGATCGTCCCGGCCGAGATCAACGTGAGTGCGGTGGGAATTCCGGGAATTCTGGAGGGGTGGGAATGTGGGATGGGAGCCGCGACATCACCCCGGCCGAGATCAGCGTGAGTGGAGGGAAAACCGGGAATTCCATGGGAATCTGGGAGATGGGAATGTGGGAATTCCGGGTCCTTCCGGCAGCGCCCGGATTGGGAATTTCCCCGTTTTTTCCCCACCCAGTCCCTGTTCGAGCGGCAGGGAATGGCGCATCCCGGCGTCCTGGCGGGAACGGAGAAGCCCCACGTGTCCCTCCGGAAGGGAATTCCACGGACCAAGTCTGTCGGTGAGGAAAAAAACCGGGAGAATCCCTCGGGAATGAGGAGCCGGGGGGGGAAAAAAATCCCTGTGGGACGCGCCCCGGGTCGCTCCGGGATTTCGGAGCGTTCCGTGGAAATCCGCGGAATTCCGGCCCGGCAGGCGGGGCTGGAGGATTTTGGGGAGAGGATTCCAGGAAAAGGTTTGTGGAGCCCCCAAACCCATCTGTGGTGGGTCCTGGAGCTCATCCCAAAAGATCTATGGAGTCTCCAATCCCAAACCCATCTGTGGTGGGTCCTGGAGCTCATCCCAGAAGATTTATGGAGTCTCCAAACCCAAAACCATCTGTGGTGGGTCCTTGATTCTGTTCCCAAAGGTTTCTGGTGCCACCAATCCTAAAATCCATCTGTGGTGGCTCCTTGACCCAATTCCAGAAGGGTTTTGGTGCCACCAATGCCAAAATCCATCTGTGGTGGCTCCTGGACCTTGTCCCTAAATGTTTGTGGTGTCACCAAACCCTGTCTTGACTGCAGGATGTCATTGACCTTGTCCCTAAAGATTTATGGTGTCACCAAACCCAGAACTTTCTGTGGTGGCTCCTTCACCCCGTTCCAGAGTGGTTTTGATGCCACCCAACCCAAAATCCATCTTTGGGAGGTCCTTGACCCCATCCCAGAAGGTTTTTGGTGTCACCCAGCCCAAAATCCATCTTTGGGAGGTCCTGGACCCCATCCCAGAAGGTTTTTGGTGTCACCCAGCCCAAAATCCATCTTCAGGAGGTCCTGGACCCCATCCCAGAAGGTTTCTGGTGCCACCCAGCCCAAAATCCATCTTCAGGAGGTCCTTGAACCCATTCCAGAAGGGTTTTGGTGTCACCAAACCCCAAATCCATGTTTTGGGAGGTCCTTGACCCCATCCCAGAAGGGTTTTGGTGCCACCAATCGCAGAATCCATCTGTGGTGGCTCCTGGACCTTGTCCCTAAAGGTTTGTGGTGTCACCAAACCCAGAACTTTCTGTGGTGGGTCCTTCACCCCGTTCCAGAGTGGTTTTGATGCCACCCAACCCAAAATCCATCTTTGGGAGGTCCTTGACCCCATCCCAGAAGGTTTCTGGTGCCACCCAACCCAAAATCCATCTTCAGGAGGTCCTTGACCCCATCCCAGAAGGTTTCTGGTGCCACCCAGCCCAAAATCCATCTTTGGGAGGTCCTTGACCCCATTCCAGAAGGTTTTTGGTGTCACCAAACCCAAAATCCATCTGTGGTGGCTCCTTGACCCCATCCCAGAAGGTTTTTGATGCCACCAAACCCCAACCTGGTTGTGGTGGCTCCTTGATCCCACAAAGGAAAGGAGAACCGGGGGTTTCGGGGACGGTGTTGGCGCCGCCGCTCCTCCGCCGGGAATTCCATGGGAAAGAGGCTCTGGGATGGACCGGGATCCTTGGTGAGGGATGGGGAAGGAGGATGGACCACGGGTGGACGTGGAGAAATCCCACCCCAGCGTCCCAAACCCGCCGTGTCCGGAGGGGAACCGCGACTTCCGTCCGGGTTTGTCCCGTCCGTCCCTTGCTCTTGGATGTGGATCCGGCCGCTGGAATGGGGGAGGATCCAGGAGATCCCCGAGTTCCTGGGTGGGAACGTTTGGGAGGAACCTCTGGAGGAGCTTCAGGGCCGGGAATGGGAGCTGGAGTGGGAATGGCGGCGTTCCCCGGGATGGATCATCCTGGAATTGCATCCCTGGAATTGTCCAAGGGCTGGAGGCCCAGCTCGGGTTCGGTGCCCTTGGAATTCTTCTCCGAGCTCAGGGATTCTGAGGAGAAGCGCATGGGAAGAGCCTCCAGGATTTTTGGGAAGCTCCAGGGCTCGGGCGGGGCCATTCCCGGTGTCACACCGGCCCCAAAAAAGGAAATTCGGGGGAAATTATCCATGGAAAAGGTGGAGAGGAGGAAAATCCAGGAATTGGAATCCATGGAGAGAAGGAGCTGGAGGGACAATTCCTGGAAGGGATGGAGGAGCTCAAGGAATTCCCCAAAACGGCTCCAGAATTTGTTGGGATGAATTCAGAGCCCCTGGAGCCGGGCTGGGAAAACCGGGAATGTTCTCCTGGAGAAAGGAAGGAGCTTCCAGAACATTCCAGGGCCTGAAGGGGATCCTGCCCCTGGATCCCTGGGAATGTCCAAGGATGGGGTTTGGTGCAGCCTGGGATGGTGGGAGGTGTCCCTGGAATGAGCTCTGAGGTCCCTTCCCACCCAAACTGCTCCTGGGATTCTGGGATTTGGGACACTCAGAACCCATCCCGAGGGATTTTTATGGAAAATGAGGAGAGAAAAGAGAGGGAAAGGGAAGGGAGACCCTTCATGGTTTCCTGAGATTCCAAGTGAAGCTCCTTGATCCATAAATTCCTTGGAGAGGAGATGGATCCAACCTCAGGCTCTGGAGCTGGGCTGGGAGAGCTGGGAATTCCCAGCCTGGAGAGCAGGATCCAGGGAGAGCTTCCAGAACATTCCAGGGGGGCTCCAGGAGAGCTGCAGAGGGACTGGGGACAAAGCCTGGTGGGACAGGACACAGGGAATGGGGAAAGAGGAGATTGGGGTGGGACTTGGGGCAGGAATTCCAGGCTGGGCTGGAATTGCCAGAGCAGCTCTGGCCGCCCCTGGATCCCTGGAATTGTCCCAGGAAAAGTTGGAGCAGCCTGGGATGGATGGCAGGAGGTGTCCAGGGCTTGGCAGCGGATGGGCTTTGGGGTCCTTCCCCCCCCCAAACCAAAGGGCTCCGTGACCCCATCTTGGATTCCATTGTTGGTTCCATCTTGGATTCCATCGTTGGTTCCATCGTTGGTTCCATCTTGGATTCCATCATGGATTCCATCATTGATTCCATCATTGATTCCATGATTGATTCCATCATTAGTTCCATTATTTATTCCGTTATTGATTCCACATTGGATTCCATCTTGGATTCCATCGCTGGTTCCATCATTGATTCCATCTTGGATTCCAGCATTGGTTCCGTCGTTGGTTTCATCTTGGATTCCATCTTGGATTCCGTCATTGATTCCATGATTGATTCCATCATTAGTTCCATTATTTATTCCATTATTCATTCCACATTGGATTCCATCATTGGTTCCATCTTGGATTCCATCGTTGGTTCCATCTTGGATTCCAGCATTGGTTCCATCGTTGGTTCCTTCATTGATTCCATCGTTAGTTCCATTATTTATTCCATCATTGATTCCACATTGGTTCCATCATTGATTCCATCTTGGATTCCATCTTGGATTCCAGCATTGGTTCCGTTATTGATTCCATCATTAGTTCCATTATTTATTCCATTATTGGTTCCACATTGGATTCCATCATTGATTCCATCGTTGGTTCCATTGTTGGAAAGGGGGCCAGGCCTTGGCAGGAGCTTTGGAGTCCCCACCCCTGGAGAAGCCCAAGGAATTCCTGGAGCTGACACTCAGCTCGGAACTCGGTGGAATTCTTTCCCAACCTCGAGAATCCAGGAATTCTGTGCTCACCTCCCCCTCCATGAGAATTCCCAGCACATCCCGGTTCTCCCTGACCCTCCCAGCAATTCCCAGCCAAAAAAAATGGGATTAAATCCATCCCTCGATTCCCAAACCAGAATTCCTTGAATCACAAAGCCAGGAGAGCTCAAATCCCAAGGGGATTAAAAAAAAACCCCAAAAAATCCAGGGAAAAAACCCAAAAATCCCATCCAGGAGCAGCAATGGGATGGAGAGGGGGACCCCAAAATCCCAAAATCCCAAATCCTTGGAATTCCAGGGAAAACGGGGATGGGGAAGAGGCGGAGAGGTGGGAATTGGGCTTGGAAGGAGAAGTCCTGGAGCTGTCGTTCCTCATTCCGGCCGGAAAAAATCCCAAATTCCCTGCCCGGGCCGGGGAAGGAGATGGGGAAAAAAGCGGGAAAAAAAAAAGCTGGGATGGGGATTTTTTAATGGGGTTTTTTGGGGGATTTTTGGGGGGTTTTGGGGTTTTTTTTCTTGGTTTTGGGGTTTTTTTTTCTTGGTTTTTGGGGTTTTTTGGGGGGTTTTTTTGGTTTTATTTTGGGGGTTTTTTGGGATTTTTTAGGGTTTTTTGCAGTTTTTTTGTGGTGGTTTTTTTTGGTTTTTGGAGTCTTTTTGGGGTTTTTAAGGTGTTTTTGGGGGTTTTTTTGGTGGTTTTTTTGGGGTGATTTCCTTGGTTTTTGGGGTCTTTTTTGGGGTTTTTTTTGGGGTGATTTTCTTGGTTTTTGGGGTCTTTTTTGGTTTTTTGGGGGTTTTTTTGTGTGGGGTTTTTTGGGTTTTTTTGGTGGGGTTTTTGTGGGTTTTTTTTAGGTTTTTTGCATTTTTTTTAGGTTTTTCGGGGGGGTTGGGGTTATTTTTGGGGTTTTTTTGGGGGGGGTTTTGGGGGTTTTGTGGTTTTTTTTGTGGGTTGTTTTTTGGGGATGGGTTTTGTGGGGTTTTTTTGGGGGTTTTTTGGTTTTTTTTTGTTGTTTTTTGGGGGGTTTTTTGTGGGGTTTTTCTGTGGGGTTTTTTGGGTTTTTTTGTGGGTTTTTTGGGATTTTTTGGGATGTTTTGGGGGTGGTTTTTTTTGGTTTTTTGTAGGGTTTTTTTGTGAGGTTATTTTGTGGATTTTTTTGTAGGTTTTTTGTGAGGTTTTTTGGGGGGTTTTTGTGGGGTTTTTGTGGGTTTTTTTGTGGGTTTTTTGTAGGTTTTTTGTGGGTTTTTTTGTGAGTTTTTTGTGGGGTTTTTGTGGGTTTTTGTGGGTTTTTTTGTAGGCTTTTTGTGGAGTTTTTTGTGGGGCTTTTGTAGGTTTTTTTGGGGGGTTTTTGTGGGGTTTTTTTGGGTTTTTTGTAGGCCTTTTGTGGGGTTTTTTTGTGGGTTTTTTATAGGGTTTTTTGGGGGTTTTTGGTGTTTTTTGGGTTTTTTTTTTTAGGGAAGAAACGCTCCCTGGCATTTTCCCTGTTCCAGCAGCTCCGCAGATTCCCAGGGAGGGGGAGAGAAAAAAATCAAAAAGATTCCGGGGGTGGGGAAAGAGAAAAAAAAAAAATTCCAGGGATCGAGGTGGAATTAACCCCCGGCTGGCTGGGAAAAAAAATAAGAAAAAAGCAGGAGAAAAGATTAAAAAATTACTGGGAAAAAAAAAATTTCCAGGAAAAAAAAAAATTCCTGGGATAAAAGTGATTAAATCATCTCCCCCCCCAAAAAAGGGGAAAAAAAAAAGGAAATAGCAGGAGAAAAGATTAAAAAAATCCTGGGGGAAAAGAAAATTCCTGGGAAAAAAAAATCCCGGGATAAAAGTGGTTAAATTTTCTCAAAAAAAAAAAAAAAAAAAAAAAAGGGAAAAAAGAGGAAAAATTGTGGGAGAGAAAAGATTAAAAAATTCCTGGGAAAAAAAAATTCCTGGGAAAAAAAAAATTCCCGGGATAAAAGTTGTTAAAGCTTCTAAAAAAAACCAAAAAAAAACCAAACCAAACCAAAAAAAAAAAAAAAAAAAAAAAAAAAAAAAAAAAAAGGGGGGGGGGGAAAAAGGAAATAGCGTGAGAAAAGGTTAAAAAATTCCTGGGGAAAAAAAAAATTCCCGGGATAAAAGTGGTTAAATCATCTCAAAAAAAGAAAAAAAAAGGGGGAAATAAAAAAGGAAATAGTGTGAGGAAAAGGTTAAAAAATTCCTGGGGGGAAAATAAATTCCCAGGAAAAAAATTCCCGGGATAAAAGTGGTTAAAGCTTCTCAAAAAAAAAAAAAAAATAGAAAATTAAAAAAAAAGAAATAGCAGGAGAAAAGGTTAAAAAATTCCTGGGGAAAAAAAAATAATTCCCGGGATAAAAGTGGTTAAATCATCTCCCCCAAAGAAAAAAGAGAAAAAAAAACCGGGATGGGCGGAATATTTGGAGGAAAAAAGGGGAAAGGAGTGGGGGGAAGGGGAGGGGAGATGGTTCCTGTCAGACTTCCAAGGCTCCTGCCGGCGCCATCTGCTCCGGCAGCGGCAGCGGAGCTAAAAACGCTCCGGGGAGGCGGCCGAGCTGCCAGGGAGAGAATTCCAGAGGGGGGGGGGAGAGAATTCCCAAAAAAAAAAAAAAAATTCCAGAGGGGGGAGAGAATTCCCAAAAAAAAAAAAAAAAAAAATTCCAGAGAGGGGGAGAGAATTCCAGAGTGGGGAGAGAGTAAAAATAATTCCAGAGTGGGGAGAGAATTCCCCCCCAAAAAAAAAAAAAATTCCAGAGAGGGGGAGAGAATTCCCAAAAAAAAAAAAATAAATTCCAGAGAGGGGGAGAGAATTCCCAAAAAAACCAAAAATTCCAGAGAGGGGGAGAGAATTCCAGAGTGGGGAGAGAGTAAAAATAATTCCAGAGTGGGGAGAGAATTCCCAAAAAAAAAAAAAAAAAATTCCAGAGGGGGGAGAGAATTCCCAAAAAAAAAAAAAAAAAAAAAATTCCAGAGGGGGGAGAGAATTCCCAAAAAAAAAAAAAAAAAAAATCCAGAGGGGGAATAGAATAAAAATAATTCCAGAGGAGAGAGAGAATTTCCAAAACCAAAACAAAACAAAAAATTCCAAAAGGGGGAGAGAATTCCAGAGTGGGGAGAGAATTCCCAAAAAAACCAAAAAATTCCAGAGGTGGGAGAGAATTCCAGAGGGGGAAGAGAATAAAAATAATTCCAGAGTGGGGAGAGAATTCCCGAAACAAAACAAAAGAAAAAATTCCAAAAGGGGGAGAGAATTCCCAAAAAAAAAAAAAAAAAAAAAAATCATCCAAAATGGGGTGAGAATTCCAGAGGGGGGAAGAGAATTCCAGCAGAGAGGGGGAGAGAATTCCCAAAAAAAAAACCCAAAAAAACCAGAGGTGGGAGAGAATTCCAAAGGTGGGAAAGAATTCCAGAGGTGGGAGAGAATTCCAGAGGGGGGAGAGAATAAAAATAATTCCAGAGGGGGGAGAGAATTCCCGAAACAAAACAAAAGAAAAAATTCCAAAAGGGGGAGAGAATTCCAGAGGTGGGGAGAGAATTCCCAAAAAAAAAAAAAAAATTCCAGAGGGGAGAGAGAATTCCAGAGAGGGAAGAGAATTCCAGAGGGCGAAGAGAATAAAAATAATTCCAGAGGGGGGGAGAGAATTCCCAAAAAAAAAACCAAAACAAAACAAAAATTCCAAAAGAGGGAGAGAATTCCAGGGAATGGAGAGAATTCCAGGAGGGAGAGAGAGAATTCCAGAGGGTGGAGCCGCCGCCTTTGGAGGGCTGGGAGGGATCCGTGACCCCCTCGGGAATGTTGGGAATGTTGGGAATGTTGGGCCCGGTGTTCCGGTGACGTCCGGGGATGGAATCCTGGCACGGTTCGGGTGGGAAGGGATCTCGGAGGCTCCGGAATTCCATCCCGTTCCCCGGGGGTGCTCCGGCCTGGCCTTGGGCACTTCCAGGGATCCGGGGACAGCTCCGGGAATCCTGGGCCCATCCCGGGGGCCAGGGGATGGAGATTCCGGTCCTTGGACACCAAAAATTGGAGATTCTCGTCCCTGGATGCCAAAAATTGGAAATTCCCATCCTTGGATGCTGAAAATTGGAGATTCCCATCCCTGGATGCCACGAGAGAGAAATTCCCATCCCTGGGCTCCAGAGGATGGAGATTCCCATTCCTGCATTCCAAAGGGTGGAGATTCCCAACCCTGGACACCAAAGGTTGGAAATTCCCGTTCCTGGATTCCAGAGGATGGAAATTCTCATTCCTGGGATGATCTGGATGGAGATCTCCATCCCTGGAAACCGAAGGATGGAAATTCCCACCCCTGGGCTCCAGAGGATGGAGATTCCCATCCCTGGAAACCAGAAGATGGAAATTCCCAGGGATTTGGGATGAGCTCTTCCAGGGATTTGGGATGAGCTTTCCCAGGGATTTGGGATGAGCTTTCCCAGGGATTTGGGATGAGGTTTTCCAGGGATTTGGGATGAGCTTTCCCAGGATTTGGGATGAGCTTTCCCAGGGATTTGGGACGAGCTTTCCCGGGATTTGGGACGAGCTTTCCAGGGAATTTGGGATGAGCTTTCCCGGGGATTTGGGACGAGCTTTCCCAGGGATTTGGGATGAGCGTTTCCAGGGATTTGGGATGAGCTTTCCCAGGGATTTGGGATGAGCTTTCCCGGGAATTTGGGACGAGCATTCCCAGGGATTTGGGATGGGATTTCCCGGGGATTTGGGACGAGCATTTCCAGGGATTTGGGATGAGCTTTCCCAGGGATTTGGGATGAGCTTTCCCAGGGATTTGGGACGAGCATTTCCAGGGATTTGGGACGAGCTTTCCCAGGGATTTTGGCTGTTATGGCAACGAGGCCCCCAGGCTGGCGAGGCTTTGTGTTCTCCTTGGAGATGAATTCCCTGGAATGCGCCGGGAATGGCTCCGGGGGTTGCCATGGGAGCGTCGTTCCCGTTCCCGGGAAATCATTCCCGATGCCGGGAGTTGGGCCTCACTGGTCCTTACTGGTGGCTCCCTGTGTGTGCCGGCTCTTTATTCCCGAGCTCTGGAATTCCATCCTGGCCCTGGAATTCCATCCTGGCCCTGGAATTCGATCCTGGCTCTGGAATTTGATCCTGGCCCTGGAATTCCATCCTGGCCCTGGAATTCCATCCTGGCTCTGGAATTCCATCCTGGCCCTGGAATTTGATCCTGGCCCTGGAGTTCCATCCCGGCCCTGGAATTCGATCCTGGCCCTGGAATTCGATCCTGGCCCTGGAATTCCGTCCTGGTCCTGGAATTTGATCCTGGCCCTGGAATTCGATCCTGGCCCTGGAATTCCGTCCTGGTCCTGGAATTTGATCCTGGCCCTGGAATTCGATCCTGGCCCTGGAATTCCGTCCTGGTCCTGGAATTTGATCCTGGCCCTGGAATTCGATCCTGGCCCTGGAATTCAATCCTGGCCCTGGAGTTCCATCCCAGCCCTGGAATTCCATCCTGGCCCTGGAATTTGATCCTGGCCCTGGAATTCAATCCTGGCCCTGGAATTCCATCCTGGCCCTGGAATTCCGTCCTGGCCCTGGAATTCCATCCTGGCCCTGGAATTCCATCCTGGCCCTGGAATTCAATCTTGGCCCTGGAATTCGATCCTGGCCCTGGAATTCCATCCTGGCCCTGGAATTCCATCCTGGCCCTGGAATTTGATCCTGGCCCTGGAATTTGATCCTGGCTCTGGAATTCCATCCTGGCCCTGGAATTCCATCCTGGCTCTGGAATTCCATCCTGGCCCTGGAATTCCATCCTGGCTCTGGAATTCCATCCCGGTGATGTCCCGGTGTTCCATGGGAAGCGTGGGAGTCTCCCGTGGCTCCGGGCGGGGTTTGAGGTGGGCCCAGGGAGCCGGAATTCCCGCGGGAAAACACCGGAGGGATGGGCGGAGTCATTTGGGGTTGGAAATTCCTGGGAATTCCCACTTCTCCAATCCCTCCAATCCCTCCTGGGGCAGCTCCCGGAATTCCAGGCTCACCGGGAAGTGGGGAACAGGGACTGAGGTCCTGGAATGGTTTGGGTGGGAATCCTGGAATGGTTTGGGATCCTTAATCCCATCCCATTCCCGCCCCTTCCACCGTCCAGCTCCTTGGATGTGGTTTTTCCATGGCATTCCCTGCATTTGGCAATTCCTGGGATTTGGTTTTCCGTAGCATTCCCTGCCTTTGGCAATTCCTAGGATGTGGATTTCCAGGGTCCCTCCCACTTGGCAATTCCTTGGATTTGGTTTCCCACAGTTTTCCCTGCCTTTGGCAATTCCTGGGATTTGGTTTTCCATGGCATTCCCTGCATTTGGCAGTTCCTGGGATGTGATTTTTCCATCCCATTCCCTGATTGCGGCAATTCCTTGGATGGGATTTTTCCGTGGCGTTCCCTGCCTTTGGCAATTCCCAGGATTTGGCTTTCCACAGTGTTCCCTGCCTTTGGCAATTCCTGGGATTTGGTTTCCCATAGCGTTCCCTGAACCTGGCAATTTCTTGGATGGGGTTTTCCATGGTGCTCCCTGCCTTTGGCAATTCCTGGGATTTGGTTTCCCGTAGTTTTCCCTACATCTGGCAATTCCTGGGATTTGATTTCCTGTAGTTTTCCCTGCGTTTGGAAGTTCCTGGGATGTGAATTTCCTGTGTCCCTCCCACTTGGCAATTCCTTGGATTTGGCTTTCCATGGTTTTCCATGGTATTCCCTGCATTTGGCAATTCCCGGGATTTGGTTTTCCACAGTTTTCCCTGCCTTTGGCAATTCCTGGGATTTGGTTTCCCATAGTGTTCCCTGAACCTGGCAATTCCCAGGATCTGGTTTTCCATGGCATTCCCTGCATTTGGCAAATCCTGGGATGTGATTTTTCCATCCCATTCCCTGATTGCGGCAATTCCTTGGATGGGATTTTTCCGTGGCGTTCCCTGCCTTTGGCAATTCTTGGGATTTGGTTTCCCACAGTTTTCCCTACATCTGGAATTCTTGGGATGTGATTTCCCACAGTTTTCCCTACATCTGGCAATTCCTGGGATTTGATTTCCTGTAGTTTTCCCTGCGTTTGGAAGTTCCTGGCATGTGGATTTCCCGTGTCCCTCCCACCTGGCAGTTCCTTGGATTTGGCTTTCCACAGTATTCCCTGCCTTTGGCAATTCCCGGGATTTGGTTTTCCATGATTTTCCCTGCCTTTGGCAATTCCTGGGATACGATTTCCCACGGTGCCCCCTCCTCGTTTCGGGAAAGACGGAGCAGTGCTGGATCCAAGGGCTGGATCCACGGACGGGGCTGTCCCAGCATTCCAGAGGGAAGATCCCTCTTTCCCGCTGGATTTCCTGTCCCAGCATTCCAGGGGGAAGATCCCTCTTTCCCGCCGGATTTCCTGCCCCAGCATTCCAGGGGGAAAATCCCTCTTTCCCGCCGGATTTCCTGCCTCAGCATTCCAGAGGGAAAATCCCTCATTCCCACCAGATTTCCTGCCCCAGCTCAGCCGGGCACCACATTCCCAGGACGAGCTCTTCCTATTCCATGTCCCGGAACATTCCAGGGATGGAGCTCGGAGCTTCCCAAATCTCCCCGGTGTCACCTTCCCGGCCATTCCCAGAAATCTCCAGAAAAGCCGGATTTTTGGGGGGGGGGGCGGGGTGGGGTTTTTTTTGGAATTTTTTTTTTTTTTTTTTTTTTTTTGGGATCCTCCTTCTCCTCCCGGAACATTCCACGGCTCCATCGAGCGCAGGATCCCAGATTCCCAAGGAGAAAAAAAAAAAAAGGAAAAAAAAAAAAAAAAAAAAAAAAAGGGCAAGGACGGGATCATTCCTCCCGAATTCCCCCCCTGGAGGCTTCGGCTCCGGGATTTGAAGAAAAGCCTGGAAAAGGCTCCTTTTTCCATGGCTTTGTCCAAGGCTCCCTTTGAACCCGTTCCGCGCTGCCGGCTCTTTTATTCCCACGGAAAAAAACGTCCCCGACTCCCAAAAATAGCCCAGTTTCCAGCACGACCATCGGCATGGGATGGAATCTCGGTGCCAAATTCCTCCCCTTTCCCGTCCCCATTGGATTCCGCCTCGGGTGGGAATCGCTGACGGATTCCGGGCGGAGCTGCCGGAGCCTTTTCGGTGCCGCTGGAAAGAGCTTTTTCCCAGAAAAGGGAAAAAAAAAGAAAAAGCTCCGGAGAGGCCAAAAAAAAAAAAAAATCCAAAAAAAAAAAAAAAAAGCCCAAATCCTCTCCGGAGCGGTTGGAAAAAGCTTGGGAAGAGCGGAGCAGGGATTGGGAAGGAGGAATTCTCCTCGAGGAGGGGTGAGCACGGCGCGGATCCGGGGCCGGAGCTGGGAAGGGAGGGAGGGAATTTCGTGGCCTTGAAGGGATTTTAGGATCGTGGAATGGGGCTCGGCTTGGGAAGGCGCTGAAATCCCGACCCACCCCCGATATTTTTTTATTTTTATTTTTTTTATCCCTGCTTTTCCATCCCGAATCCTCGCAGCGTCTCTCCGAGCGTTCCCTGAAATAAAAAAAAAAAAAGGCAGGAATTTCACTCCAGACCCCTCAGTCTGGCACGGGGGGAGCAGATGTCAGCGCTCCCGGGAAGGCGGGAGGTGTGACGGCGGCCGCGCCCGTGCCGGTGGCACTCGCTGCCGGCACCCGGCTGTCTGGCGGGTTGGCGGTGGCGGCGCTTCCGTCGTCACCGCCGGAGCTGACGGGGTGGGAACGACACCCCGGGGTGGTGGGGGGGGGGGAGCTGATCCCGTGGGAATCCCGGAATTGTGAGATGGATTGGATTGGGGTGACCCCAAAGCTCATCCCGTTCCTGGAATTGTGGGATGGATTGGAATTGGATTGGATTGGATTGGATTGGATTGGATTGGGGTGACCCCAAAGCTCATCCCGTTCCTGACCTTTCTGGAATTTTGGGATGGATTGGATTGGGGTGACCCCAAAGCTCATCCCGTTCCTGACCTTTCCGGAATCATGGGATGGATTGGATTGGATTGGATTGGATTGGATTGGGGTGACCCCAAAGCTCATCCCGTTCCCAACCTTTCCCTGTGGGATGGATTGGATTGGATTGGATTGGATTGACCCCAAAGCTCATCCCATTCCTGACCTTTCTGGAATTTTGGGATGGATTGGGATTGGATTGGATTGGATTGGATTGGATTGGATTGGGGTGACCCCAAAGCTCATCCTGTTCCTGGCCTTTCTGGAATTTTGGGGTGGATTGGATTGGGGTGACCTCAAAGCTCATCCCATTCCTGGAATTGTGGGATGGATTGGATTGGATTGGATTGACCCCAAAGCTCATCCCATTCCTGACCTTTCTGGAATTTTGGGATGGATTAGGATTGGATTGGATTGGATTGGATTGGATTGGATTGCATTGGGGTGACCCCAAAGCTCATCCCATTCCTGACCTTTCCAGAATTGTGGGATGGATTAGATTGGATTGGGGTGACCCCAAATCTCATCCTGTTCCTGACCTTTCTGGAATTTTGGGATGGATTGGATTGGGGTGACCCCAAAGCTCATCCTGTTCCTGGCCTTTCTGGAATTGTGGGGTGGATTGGATTGGATTGGATTGACCCCAAAGCTCATCCCATTCCTGACCTTTCGGGAATCATGGGATGGATTAGATGGGATTGGATTGGATTGGATTGGATTGGATTGGATTGGGGTGACCCCAAAGCTCATCCCGTTCCTGACCTTTCCAGAATCATGGGATGGATTGGATTGGGGTGGCCCCAAATCTCATCCCATTCCTGGCCTTTCCGGAATTGTGGGATGGATTGGATTGGGTTGGGTTGGATTGGATTGGATTGGATTGGATTGGATTGGGTTGGATTGCATTGGGGTGACCCCAAAGCTCATCCCATTCCCGACCTTTCCCCATGGGACACCTCCCGCTATCCCCAGGGTGGCTCCAGCCTGGCCTTGGGCGCTTCCAGGGATCCGGGGGCGGCCACAGCTTTCCTGGGAATTCCGGCCGCTTCCTCCGGTCTCGGAGCTGCCGCTGGGAGCGGCTCCCAGCCTTTTCCAAGGGGAAAGGGGAACAAAGTGGGGTGGGAGGAGCAACCCCAGCCCCTTCCCAGTTTGTCCCGCTCTGGGAATTCCCTGGGAATTTCCTCCTCACTGCTCTCCTCGTTTTCCGGGTGGAGACGAGAAGCTCATCCCTGATTCCGTTGTTTCCCTTCTTTTCCAGCTGGAGGCCAAAAACTCCTCCCTGGCTTTGCTCTTTTCTTTGTTTTCCATGTGGAGACAACAAACTCATCCCTGACTCCATTCCTGGCCTTGTTTCCCAGGGAAAGATGAGGAACTTCTCCCTGGCTCCGCTCTTTTTCCTTGTTTTTCCAGGTGGAGACCAGAAACTCCTCCCTGGTTTTGCTCTTTTCCTTCTTTTCCATGTGGAGACGACAAATTCATCCCTGACTCCATTATTTTCCTTGTTTTCCAGCTGGAGACAAGGAGCTCATCCCTGACTTTAGTTCTCCTCATTTTTTTAGGGAAAGATGAGAAACTTCTCCCTGGCTCCGGTCTTTTCCTCGTTTTTCCAAGTGGAGACCAGAAACTCCTCCCTGACTTTGCTCTTTTCCCTGTTTTCCATGTGGGGATGGGAAATCTCTCCCTGACTCCGCTTGTCTCCTCGTTTTCCAGCTGGGATCCCATCCCTGACTCCATTGCTTTCCTTGTTTCCTGGGTGGAGAACAAAACTCATCCCTGACTTCAGTTCTCCTCGTTTTCTTAGGGAAAGATGAGGAACTTCTCCCTGGCTCCGCTCTTTTTCCTTGTTTTTCCAGGTGGAGACCAGAAACTCCTCCCTGGTTTTGCTCTTTTCCTTCTTTTCCATGTGGAGACAACAAACTCATCCCTGACTCCATTTCTCTCCTTTTTTTTCCAGCTGGGGACAAGAAACTCAACCCTAAATCCCTGTTTTCCCTCTTTTCCTTGGGAAGACGAGAAACTCATCCCCGAATCCACTGTTTTCCTTGTTTTCCATGTGGAACATGGGAATCTTCACCCTGACTCCACTCTTTCCCTTCTTTTTTTTTTTTTTTTTCTCCCATTTGGAGACCAGAAACTCCTCCCTGACTTTGCTCTTTTCCCTGTTTTCCATGTGGAGATGCAAATCTTCTCCCTGACTCCGCTTCTCTCCTCGTTTTCCAAGCGGTGACAGAGAGCTCATCCCTGACTTTGCCTCTCTCCTCGTTTTCCAGCTGGGATCCCATCCCTGACTCCATCATTTTCCTTGTTTTCCAGCTGGAGACAAAGAGCTCATCCCTGACTTTCATTCTCCTCGTTTTCTTAGGGAAAGAGAAGGAACTTCCCCCTGGCTCTGCCCTTTTCTTTGTTTTCCATGTGGAGACCATAAACCCATCCCTGGCTTTGCTCTTTTCCTTCTTTTCCACGTGGAGATGCGAATTTTCTCCTCGTTTTCCAAGCGGAGGCGAGGAGCTCAGCCCTGACTTTGCTCTTCCCCTTTTCCCAGGCGAAGACGAGAAACTCCTTCCCCGACTTTGCCTCTCTCCTCGTTTTCCAGCTGGGATCCCATCCCTGACTCCATTGCTTTCCTTTTTTTTCCAGGTGGAGACCAGAAACTCATCCCTGACTTTAGTTCTCGTTGTTTTCCAGGGAAAGATGAGAAACTTCTCTCTGACTCCACTCTTCTCCTTTTTTTCCAAGTGGAGACCAAAAACTCATCCCTGACTTTGCTCTTTTCCTTATTTTCCATGTGGAGATGCAAATCCTCTCCCTGACTCCGCTTCTCTCCCTGTTTTCCAGCTGGGATCCCATCCCTGACTCCATTGCTTTCCTTGTTTTCCAAGCGAAGACAAAGAGCTCATCCCTGACTTTAGTTCTCCTCGTTTTCTAAGGGAAAGATGAGAAACTTCTCCCTGGCTCCGCTCTTCTCCTTATTTTCCAAGTGGAGACCAGAAACTCATCCCTGGCTTTGCTCTTTTCCTTATTTTCCATGTGGAGACAACAAATTCATCCCTGACTCCATTATTTTCCTTGTTTTCCAGGCAGAGACAAAGAGCTCATCCCTGACTTCAGTTCTCCTTGTTTTCTTAGGGAAAGATGAGAAACTTCTCCCTGACTCCACTCTTCTCCTTATTTTCCATGTGCAGACCAAAAACTCATCCCTGACTTTGCTCTTTTCCTTATTTTCCATGTGGAGATGCAAATCCTCTCCCTGACTCCACTTCTCTCCTCGTTTTCCAGCTGGGATCCCATCCCTGACTCCATTGCTTTCCTTGTTTTCTGGGTGGAGAACAAAACTCATCCCTGACTTTCATTCTCCTCGTTTTCTTAGGAAAAGAGGAGAAACTTCTCCCTGACTCCACTCTTCTCCTTATTTTCCATGGGGAGACCAAAAACTCATCCCTGACTTTGCTCTTTTCCTTCTTTTCCATGTGGAGATGCAAATCCTCTCCCTGACTCCGCTCTCCTTTTTTTTTTTCCATGTGGAGACCAAAAACTCCTCCCTGACTTTGCTCTTCCCCCTTCTCCCATCAATGAGGAGAAGCCCCTTCCCCACCTTCACCTCCCACCCCGTTCCCCGGCCAGGATCCCCATCCCTGACCTGGTTTCTCCCCATGTTTTATTTTTACCTCCAGGGGAAGACGAGAAGCTGGCCGCCTCCTTGCTGGACGGGAAGTTCCCTCGGAGCACCTCCATGACGGACACGGTCCGGGAGGGCCACGGGATCCCCCCTCCCCCGCAGACCGCCCCTCCCCCGCCCCCCCTCCCCCTATTATTTCGACACCGGCCCCCCTCCCTCCTTCTCGCCGCCGCCGCCGCCGGGCCGGCCCTACGACACCATCCGCTCCAGCTTCAAGCCGGGCTTGGAAGCCAAACTCCACGGGTTGCCGCAGGTGCTGAGCGCGGCCGAGATGTACGACCAGGCCCGGGGCTCCATGCCCTACCCCGAGCGGCAGAAGAGGGCCCGCTCCATGATCATCCTCCAGGATTCTTCCCACCTGCCCGTGGAACCCACCGAGATTCCCCGGCCCGGCCCGGCCGCCACCCCTCCGGAGAAGCTGAAGAGGAAAGGCCGGGTGATCGACAACCCTTACGCCAACATGGGCCAGTTCAACGTCAGCCTCTTCGCCCCCACCAAGCCGCAGAGGAAGAAGAGCCCCCTGGTCAAGCAGCTCCAGGTGGAGGACGCCCAGGAGCGGGCGGCCTTGGCCATCACCGGCGGCTACTCCTCCCGGGAGCCGTCGCCCACGCGCCGGGGCCACCGCCTGGACTACCAGCACCACCCCGGCATCGCTCAGGTGGAAGCCGCCGGCCTCCCCTTCGCCACCGCCATCGCCGCCGGCGTCATGAAGGACCGGGACCGGCGGCTGGACGAGAGGAGGAAGTCCACGGTGTTCCTGTCGGTGGGAGCCATCGAGGGGCCGGCGCCGGGCGGCAGCGAGATGCCGTCGCTGCAGCAGTCGCGCTCCATCGACGAGCGGCTCCTGGGCAGCCGGGACGTCCTCCTGCCGTCGCCGGTGTCAGCTTTAAAGCCATTAATCAGCAGCTCCTCCTCGACCTTCATCCACCCCCTGACGGGAAAGCCCCTGGATCCCAACTCGCCCCTGGCGCTGGCGCTGGCCGCAAGGGAACGGGCGCTGTCCACTCAAGTCCCATCCCGGTCGCCCACCCCGATCCACAGCCCCGACTCGGACAGAGCCGCGCCCCTCTTCGTGGACATCCAAACCAAAGAGCCGGACAGGGGGGACTTGGAGAGCCTGGTGTCCCCCGCCTACTCCCCCGGAGGGAAGGCGGTGATGGCGGCCGACGCCGGCGCTCTGACCCCCACCAAGAGCCCCTGGGGGACTCCGGCCACGCTGCGGAAGGAGCCCGAGGCGCGAGCGGAGCCGCCGGGCAAGGAGGAGAAGAAGCCCGAGGACAAGAAGTCCATGATCATCAGCATCGTGGACACCTCGCAGCAGAAGACCGCCGGCCTCATCATGGTCCACGCCACCAGTAACGGTCAAGACGAGATCGGCCTGGAGATCAAAGAGGAGAGCCCGGCCGTGCCCGAGGTCTGCGCCGAGCCGGCCGAGTCCCCCAAGGCCGAGCCCCAGCCCAGCCCCGTGGGGAAGCCGCCGGTCAGCCCGGCCTCGGAGAAGGCGCTGGGCCAGGGCAGCTCGGAGGAGGAGGTGGAGCCCTACACGGTGACCCTCCCGCCCGCCCAGCTGTCCTCCAGCGACGAGGAGACCCGCGAGGAGCTGGCCAAGATCGGGCTGGTGCCGCCCCCCGATGAATTCGCCAACGGGGTGCTGGTGACCACCCCTGGCACCCCCGTCAGCCACCTGGCCGCGCCCGGCGCGCCCTCCCTGCCCGCGGCAGCAGTAGCACCTTCTCCCCCCGGCGCGACACCCTCAGGGAAGCCCTCGGACGCCCCCGCCGCCCCGGAGTCGGCGGCGGACTCGGGAGTGGAGGAGGTGGACACCAGGAGCTCCAGCGACCACCACCTGGAGACCACGAGCACCATCTCCACGGTCTCCAGCATGTCCACGCTGTCCTCGGAGAGCGGCGAGCCCACCGACACCTACACGTCCTTCGCCGACGGCCAAACTTTTCTACTCGAGAAGCCACCAGTGCCTCCAAAGCCCAAACTCAAGTCCCAGCTCAGCAAGGGGCCGGTTACTTTCAGGGACCCACTTTTGAAGCAGTCTTCGGACAGCGAGCTCATCTCCCAGCACCACGCGGCCACGCTGGCGGCCACCAGCGCGGCCCGGCCACGCTACCTCTTTCAGAGAAGGTCCAAGCTATGGGGGGACCCCATGGAGAGCAGGCCCGGCCACGGGGCCGAAGAGGACAAACCAACTGTGATCAGCGAGCTGAGCTCCCGCCTCCAGCAGCTCAACAAGGACACGCGCTCCTTGGGCGAGGAACCGGCCGGCTCCGCCCTGGATCCCGGCAAGAAGTCGCCGGTGGTGGCCGCACGGTAAGAGCCGGGGCGCGGCCGGGCGCGGGGACGGTGACGGGCGGCGCCGCCGAGGGCCCGGCTGCGGCTCTGGGGGACCTCGAGCTCGGCGGAGGGGCAGGAGGTGGTGGCCGCTCCCTCCCGCTCCGCCTTCCCCGTCGCTCCGTGTCCTCCCCTCCCCGTGTGACACGGCCGTGGTGACAATGGCAGGGCTGTGGTGGCAATGGCAGGGCTGTGGTGGTGATGGCAGGGCTGTGGTGGCGATGGCAGGGCTGTGGTGGCAGTAGTGGGGCCGTGGTGACAATGGCGGGGCTGTGGTGGCCATGGCGAAGCTGTAGTGGCAATGGCAGGGCTGTGGTGACAATGGCAGGACTGTGGTGACAATGGCAGGGCCGTGGTGGCAATGGCAGGGCTGTGGTGGCAATAGTGGGGCTGTGGTGGCAATGGCGGGGCCGTGGTGGCAATGGAGGGGCTGTGGTGACGGTGGCAGTAGTGGGCTGTGGTGGCAATGGCAGGGCTGTGGTGGCCATGGCGAGGCCGTGGTGGCAATGGCAGGGCCGTGGTGGCAATGGCAGGGCCATGGTGACAATGGCAGGGCCGTGGTGACAATGGCAGGGCCGTGGTGACAATGGCAGGGCTGTGGTGGCAGTAGTGGGCTGTGGTGGCAATGGCAGGGCCGTGGTGACAATGGCAGGGCTGTGGTGATGGTGCTGTGGTGACAATGGCGAGGCTGTGGTGGCAATGGCAGGGCCGTGGTGACAATGGAGGGGCTGTGGTGGCAATGGCAGGGCTGTGGTGACAATGGAGGGGCTGTGGTGGCAATGGCAGGGCTGTGGTGGCCATGGCGAGGCTGTGGTGGCAATGGCAGGGCTGTGGTGATGGTGCTGTGGTGACAATGCCAGGGTCGTGGTGATGATGCCAGGCCCATGGTGACAATGCCGGGGCCATAGTGATGACGCTGTGGTGACAACGATGATGCCACGGTGACAACAGCGATGCCATGGTGATGATGGCAGTGCTGTGGTGACCGTGCCGTGGTAAAAATGCCTTGGTGACAATGATGATGCCGTGGTGACAATGCTGAAGTGACGATGACAATGTTGTGGTGACAATGCTGTGATGACAATGACGGTGCTGTGATGACAATGACGATGCAGTGGTGACAATGACGATGTTGTGGTGACAGTGATGCCATAGTGACAATGACGATGCCATGGTGACAATGATGATGCCGTAGTGACAGTGACAATGCTGTGGTGACAATGGAGATGCAGTGGTGACAGTGACGATGTGGTGACAATGGCGATGCCGTAGTGACAACGACCACGCTGTGGTGACAATGACGATGCTGTGGTGACAATGACGATGTGTTGACATGGACAATGCCTTGGTGACAATGGTGATGCCGTGGTGACAATGACGATGCTGCAGTGGCGATGACAATGTTGTGGTGACAATGCTGTGATGATGGTGACGATGCTGTGGTGACAATGACAGTGCCACAGTGACAATGATGATGCCGTGTGATGATGACGATGCTGTGGTGACAATGACAAGGCTGTGGTGACAATGACAGTGTGGTGACAATGACGGTGCTGTGGTGACAGTGATGTCTTAGTGGCAGTGACGATGCTGTGGTGACAATGACAATACTGTGGTGAAAATGACGATGCCGTGGTGACAATGGAGATGCTGTGGTGACAACGACAATGCCATGGTGACAGTGACGGTGCCATGGTGACAATGACAATGCCGTGGTGACAATGCTGTGGTGACAGTGACAATGCCGTGGTGACAATGACGGTGCCATGGTGACAATGGAGATGCCGTGGTGACAATGACAGTGCCATGGTGACAATGCTGTGGTGACAATGACAATGCCGTGGTGACAATGACGGTGCCATGGTGACAATGACGATGCCATGGTGACAATGACAGTGCCATGGTGACCATGCTGTGGTGACAGTGCTGTGGTGACAATGCCGTGGTGACAATGACAATGCCATGGTGACAATGCTGTGGTGACAGTGCTGTGGTGACAATGACGGCACCATGGTGACAATGACGGTGCCATGGTGACAATGGAGATGCAGTGGTGACAGTGACGGTGCCATGGTGACAATGCCATGGTGACAATGACGATGCCATGGTGATAATGCTGTGGTGACAATGACGGTGCTATGGTGACAGTGACAATGCCTTGGTGACAATGATGGTGCCATGGTGACAATGACGGTGCCATGGTGACAACAATTCCATGGTGACAGTGACAATGCCGTGGTGACAATGACGATGCCATGGTGACAATGGAGATGCTGTGGTGACAATGACAGTGCCATGGTGACAATGACAGTGCCATGGTGACAATGCTGTGGTGACAATGACAATGCCGTGGTGACAATGACGGTGCCATGGTGACAATGCTGTGGTGACAATGGAGATGCCGTGGTGACAATGCTGTGGTGACAAAGACAATGCCATGGTGATAATGACGGTGCCATGGTGACAATGCTGTGGTGACAGTGCTGTGGTGACAATGACGATGCCATGGTGACAATGACAGTGCCATGGTGACCATGCCGTGGTGACAATGCTGTGGTGACAGTGCTGTGGTGACAATGACAATGCCGTGGTGACAATGACAGTGCCATGGTGACAATGACAATGCCATGGTGACAATGCTGTGGTGACAGTGCTGTGGTGACAATGACGGCGCCATGGTGACAATGATGGTGCCATGGTGACAATGACAATGCCATGGTGACAATGACGATGCCATGGTGACAATGACAATGCCATGGTGACAATGCTGTGGTGACCATGTCGCGTCCTGGGTCCCCGCTCCGTGTTCACTCCTGGCCGAGCACCAGAGATGGGTTTTTCCGGGGCTTTCCTGAGGATCTCCAGCTGTTGTCCCCCTCAGCAGGTGACAAAGGTGGCCCGTGGCACCCACCCCGGGACAGGACGTGGTGGCACCAACTCCACCCTGGTCCTGCCAACCCTAAAGCCATCCCAAACCTTCCCACCCGGAGCCCAAATCCTTGAAAAGCCTGGGAATGTTAAACCCCAGCCGGAAGTGACCCAAAATTCCGGGTCTTGTCCTGGACTTCCAGGTGGACCCACAGAGCCGGTGTCACCCGGTGTCACCCGCTGTCACCCGCTGTCACCTGCGGGTGCCGGGAGCTCTGGATCAGGGGCAGCCCTTCCCACGGGAAAAGCTTTTCCAGCCAAACCATCCCGGTGCTGGCAGGGGAGGTGACACCTGAGGTGGTGGCCTTGGGGACAAAGTGTCCTGGAGCATCCCGGGGTCACTCCGGCCTATCCCAGCAGATCCGAACTGGGAATACCGGGAGCGGATCCGGTCCTGGAGCATCCCGGGGTCACTCCGGCCTATCCCGGCAGATCCAAACTGGGAATACCGGGAGCGGATCCGGGGGCCTCTCCCTGCCCCAGGGCGTCGTTCCCTGTGGTGTCACCCCAGGTCCCCTCCCTCGTCCCGGGGATCCCGGTCGCGGATCCTCGGGAAGCGGGGCTGTGCCGCCGGAAGTTTGGGAATTCCGGGCTTTTTTTTACCAGCATCCCACCCCGCTTTGGGAATTCCCTGCTGGGAATCCCGCCGGCTGCCGGTGACATCGGAAGGGCCCTTTCTGTGTCCCCCATCCCTTCCATCCGTGTCCATCCCGGTTTTCCGCCCCCCCCGGCTCCGGAGCGATCTCAGCCATTTCTCCCCTTCTCCTTCCCCTTTTCCCAAAAATCCCTGCAATTCCCAGGGCTCCGTGCCCCCCCTTTCTTCATCTGAGTCCCATGGAGCCTCCTGTTTTCCTGCGCATCCCGTCCTCGTTCCCAGCTCTTCCAGCCGTCCTGCAGAGCCCCACATTCCCGGAATCCCCACATTCCCGGAATCCTCACATTCCCAGAATCCCCACGTTCCTGGAATCCCCACATTCCCAGAATCCCCACATTCCCGGAATCCTCACATTCCCGGAATCCGGCCCTTTCAGCCATCCCACAGAGCCCCACATTCCCAGAATCCCCACATTCCCGGAATCCCCACATTCCCAGAATCCTCACATTCCCAGAATCCTCACATTCCCGGAATCCCCACATTCCCAGAATCCCCACATTCCCGGAATCCCCACATTCCCAGAATCCCCACATTCCCAGAATCCCCACATTCCCAGAATCCGGCCCTTCCAGCCATCCCACAGAGCCCCACATTCCCAGTTTTTTTCCCTTTTTGGGGAGAAGTCTCGGCCTTTCACCTCCCCAAGTTCTGGGATGTCGAAGGCTCCAAGCGCTTCCCGGGAATTTTTGATGACGGCGGCCGCGCTCCGGCGGTGTCCGAGTTCTCCCGAGGTTTTTTTGGGGTTTTTTTATGGAATTGCAGTGAGTTCAGGGAATGACGGGAGCAGGGTTAGGTAAGAGGGGGGTGGTGACCCAGTTTGGGAAGCGTTTTCCGGGCTCTGGAATTGTCCAGAGGAAGGGAAGCGTCACCTGAATGTCCCTCAAGAGCGGCCGGCAGCCAGAGGTGGCCTGGAATCCCGCAGGGATGGGGACACTGGGGTGACCTGGAGAGCCACAGGGATGGGATCCTGGAATTCTGCAGGGATGGGGACAGGGAGGTGACCTGGAATTCTGCAGGGATGGGGACAGGGAGGTGGCCTGGAATTCTGCAGGGATGGGGACAGGGAGGTGGCCTGGAATTCTGCAGGGATGGGGACAGGGAGGTGGCCTGAAGCTCCAGATGGGGACACTGAGGTGACCTGGAGCTCCAAATGGGGACACTGAGGCGTCCTGGAGAGCCACAGGACGGGAGTCTGGAATTCTGCAGGGATGGGGACACTGAGGTGGCCTGGAGCTCCAGGTGGGGACACCTAGGTGACCTGGAGCTCCAAATGGGGACACTGAGGTGTCCTGGAGAGCCACAGGGATGGGATCCTGGAATTCTGCAGGGATGGGGACAGGGAGGTGACCTGGAATCCCGCAGGGATGGGGACAGAGAGGTGGCCTGGAATTCTGCAGGGATGGGGACACTGAGGTGGCCTGGAGCTCCAAATGGGGACATTGAGGTGACCTGGAGAGCCACAGGGATAGGACTCTGGAATTCTGCAGGGATGGGGACACTGAGGTGGCCTGGAGTCCCCAGAAGGACACAGAGGGGTCTTGGAATTGCACAAGGAACAGGGACACGGAGGTGACCTGGAGTCCCACAGGGATGGGGACAGGGAGGTGGCCCAGAGTCCCCAGAGGGGACGCTGAGGGGGTCTTGGAATTCCACAAGGATCAGGAGCACTGAGGTCTCCTGGAGTCCCCAGAGGGGACACCGAGGTGTCCTGGAGTCTGGGAATGGTGACAGTGAGGTGTCCCAGAGTCCCCAAAGGGGACAATGGGGTGTCTTGGAATCTGGGAATGGTGACACTGAGGTGTCCTGGAGTCTGGGAATGGGGACAGTGAAGTGTCCTGGAGTCTCCAGAGGAGACAGTGAGATGTCCTGGAATCTGGGAATGGGAACACTGAGGTGTCCCAGAGTCCCCAAAGGGGACAATGAGGTGTCCTGGAATCTGGGAATGGTGACACTGAGGTGTCCTGGAGTCTGGGAATGGGGACACTGAGGTGTCCTGGAATCTGGGAATGGGGACACCGAGGTGTCCCAGAGTCCCACAGGGGCAGGGACACTGATGTTCCCATCCCCGATCCCACCCGGCCCTTCCAGCGGCTCCGGATCCATGGGATCAGCGGAGCAGCTGCCGCTGGAGAACCTCCCTGGAATTCCTCCCTCCCCCGCGCTCCTCCCGAATTCCCAGCAATTCCCTGCAGAGCTCAGGGAGTTCCCCGCTCCGGGGCAGCCCCCGGCGCCTTTCCCTGCCCCATCCCTGTGGGAATCCTCCCTGGGAACCCCGGGGAGCCCCTGATCCAGGACTTTTCCCACCCCCTCCAAGCTCTAACTCCGGCTCTGTCTCCTCCCCAAAAGCCGGGCGTCCACGGAAGGACCTTTGAGCCGAGGGCCGGGGAAAGAGCCCCAGGAATTCTGACAGTGGGGACCCTCAGGTGACAATCAGACTGGCGGTGACAATCCCGGGACACCCCGGGGATGGTGGCAGTGACAGCGAGGGGACAAACCTCCCTTCGCCTGCCCTCGGCCCTCGGCGGCCGCGTGTCCGTCCCAGAGCGGCTCCCTCCTGTCCCCACCCCTGGAATTGTCCAGGTTGGAAAACCCCCTCCGGCCCCACCGAGTCCAACCATTCCCAGTGTCCCCAAAAGTGCCACCTCCACCTGGCTTTCCGTCCCACCAGCGGGGGCTTCCACCCCATCCCTGAGCGCTCCCATCCCGACTTCTTGGGAAGGAATTTTCCCCTCCCAAAAAAAAAAAAAAATCCCGAAAAACTTCGCCTCTCCAGCTCTCCTCTTGTTCCCTGGGAGCAGAGCCCCAGCCCTGCCCCGGCTGGAATTCCGGTCTCTCCCCCGCATTCCCGGGGGGATTCCTGGAGCGGCGGGCGGGATCCGGGATCCTGGAAAACCCCCGGCGGGAGCCGCGTGTGACCCCCACCCCCCACCCCGGCGTCCCCAATAAAGCTGTCGGTGACCGTGACGGGCGTGTGTGTGTCATTGGGGGACACGGGGACATTCCCGGGATTTTGGGAGCCACCCTGCCACGCCCCCGGCTCCGGATTCGCCACTCCGGGCGACGTTTCCCGCCAAAAAAAATATTCCCGCGAAATTCCCGTCCCGTGTCCCCCTGTGTCCCGGCCACCCAGCCCTGCCATCCGTAAAATCCCGACCGGATCCATCTTCCCCGACCTCTGGGGCTCGCCGGGAGCATCCCGAACTTCCCAAAAAAAACCCTTCCCAAAAAATCCAGCAGCTTGGTCTTTTCCGGCCGATCGGAAGGGATCCGACCGCGGTTTCGTTCCCAGGGATTTGGGATGTGAAGGCCCCAGGGTTGTTCCCGGGCAGAGCTTTGAATTTCCCTCTGGAATTCCGGGAAGAGACTCCAAGTCCAAGAACTCTTGGCCCATCCCAAGGGTTTTATTCCCAGTTCAACCCCGGCCGCAGATTTCCAGCTTTTCCAGTTTTCCTCGGCCTTGCCTCCGAGGCAGTTTCCAAGAGAATTCCCAAATTTTGGGGCTCGGGAGACGTTCTTCCAAAGGTTCCAGGCTCCTGGGATCTTCCCAAATGTCCCGGTCTGGAGCTCTGGATTCCAAGAATTCCAGGCTCCTGGGATCTTCCCAAATGTCCCGGATTGGAGCTCTGGATTCCAAAGGGTTCCAGGCTCCCGGGGACTTCCCAAATGTCCCGGTTTGGAGCTCTGGATTCCAAAGGGTTCCAGGCTCCTGGGGACTCCCAAATGTCCCGGTCTGGAGCTCTGGATTCCAAAGGGTTCCAGGCTCCTGGGATCTTCCCAAATGTCCCGGATTGGAGCTCTGGATTCCAAGGATTCCAGGCTCCTCGGATCTTCCCAAATGTCCCAGTTTGGGGCTCTGGATTCCAAGGATTCCAGGCTCCTGGGGTCTTCCCAAATGTCCCGGTCTGGAGCTCTGGATTCCAAAGGGTTCCAGGCTCCTGGGATCTTCCCAAATGTCCCAGTTTGGGGCTCTGGATTCCAAGGGCTCCAGGCTCCTGGGATCTTCCCAAATGTCCTGGATTGGAGCTCTGGATTCCAAAGGGTTCCAGGCTCCTGGGGACTTCCCAAATGTCCCGGGTTGAGGCTCTGGATTCCAAAGGGTTCCAGGCTCCTGGGGTCTTCCCAAATGTCCTGGTTTGGAGCTCTGCATCCGGACTCGGGGGAGCTTTTCCAAGGGCTCCAGGCTCCTGGGGATTTCCAGGAGCATCCCAAATATCCTGGTTTCGGGCTCTGGACCCTGAGGCAAACCTTCCCAAGGGTTTTTTGGGTTTTTTTTTGGTGCCCTTTTGCTCGTTCCTCTGTTCCTCTTCGACCCCAAAAAGGCTCCCGGGGAGCGGAGCTGGAGGTTTCCGGCGCCGCTCGGCGATTCCAGCGGTTCCTTTGTATTCCCACAGATCTGAGGGAGGAGGAGGAGGAGGAGGAGAAACTTGAGCCATTTGGGTTTTTTTAGTTCCTTTTTAGGGTAAAGCTGCCTCTTCTTCCCCCCCTCCCAAACGGAATTCCCGTGTCCTGGAAGTCGCATCCCGGCAAAATCTTGGGAAAAAAAACCAAACCCCACTCCCCTGTTTCCTTGTAGGCTTTGGGGTGGGGAGAGGGGGCTTTCCCGGGGAAATTCCCGGGGATTTGGGGTGAAAATCGAGGGGATTGGGATCGCTGAGCGAGGGAGGGAGGGAATGGAGCGGGTTTGTGTGGCAGAGAGGGGTGGGGATGAGGTGGAAAGGATTGGGATTGGGGTTGGGATTGGGATTGGGATGCAGGATTGGAATGCAAGATTGGGATTGGGGTTGGGATTGGGATGTGGGATTGGGATGCAGGATTTGGGTTAGGATTGGGATTGGGATGCAGGATTGAGATGCAGGATTGGGATTGGGATTGGAATGCAGGATTGGGATTGAAATTGGGACTGGGGTTGGGATTGGGATGCAGGATTGGGATTGGAATTGGAATTGGGATTGGGATGTGGGATTGGGATACAGGATTTGGGTTAGATTGGGATTGGGATTGGGATGCAGGATTGAGATGCAGGATTGGGATGTAGGATTGGGGTTGGGATTGGAATGCAGGATTGGGATTGGGGTTGGGATTGGGATTGGGATACAAGATTGGGGTTGGGATTGGGGTTGGGATTGGGATTGGGACTGAGATTTGTAGGGAATTCTGGGAGCCTGAGAGAGGGCTCCCGTGGGTCGGGGTGAGAGCCCTGAGATAAAATCCCCCAAAGCAGAACGGCCACGGGACAGGACGGGCGATGTCGGGATTCAAAAAAATAAAATAAAATAAAATAAAATAAAATAAAATAAAATAAAATAAAATAAAATAAAATAAATTGGAACAAACTGGAGGCGGCGTCATCGCGGGGGCTCAGAGAGATTTCGACATCAAAGAGGCAAAAAAAAAAAAAAAAGAAAAAAGTCAGAAATGCAAAGGATCAAAAAGAGAAAAATAAACATCAAAAATTCAGCATCAAAAGAAATAATTCTAATTAAATAGAAATATTTAAGATAGAAAATAACAAAAAAAATAAATCAAGGCACAGAAAACACAACCAACAACTTCTAGAGGAAATCGAGTCAGATCTAAGAATTACAAATTATAAACTCAATCATTATTAAGTATTATTATTAATAATAATTATAATAATAATTATATATATAATTATATATTATATATATTATATTGAATTATAAACGTCAATATTAACCTATTGAAAGAAGGCTGTAGCTTTAGATCTCCCAGGGATTTAATTTAAATTAAAGTTAAAATACATTAATTAGATTCAATTGAATTTTTTCAGCTTTTTAATTTAAAGGTCAAAAAGCCCCCCTTTTAAAAAGTCACTGGAGCTCTCCAAAAAAAAACCCACAAAGCTCAACACCGTTGTGACCAAAAAAAACCCAAAAAAAACCCCAAAAAAACCCCAAAAAACCCAAAAAAAAAACCCACAAAAAAACCCCACAAAACCCCCAAACAAACAAAAAAACCCCACAACACCACACACAAAAAACCTTTTTTCTTGCAGTGTTTAAGAGAAAAAAATTCAACTTTCAGGTCTCCTATTTCAGTAGAGCTCTTTATTAAGAGAAGAGTGGATTTTTCTTCTTATCAAAGCCTCCAAAAACAATTTTTACAACCATGAAGATGACGGCTGGATGGAGTGGTTTCAGCCCCTTTTTTTAAAGACCTTTTAATTTAATTAAAAATTAAATTCAGCTGGTGTCGCTAACGTTATTAAAAGAACAGAAAGATGAGTTTGGAAAGCTGTCAGGAGCGATGCCCTCTGTCGTTGGTTTTGGTGTCTTTTTGCCGTTTTGTGACGCAGGAATTACCAATATTTCATTTTTTTTTACCCATTCTTCCCTCCCGAGATTCGTAGCAAAAAAGGAACAGCAGACGCTTTCTCAAGCGGGGATTTTTTATAATTTTTATAATTGATTTTATAATTAATTTTATAATTCAACTCACCCCAACCGTAACATCAAAACAATCGAAACAATTAAATTTAACTGAGCAAAAAAAAAAAAAATAATCAGTGCGCGCCGGAGAAGCTGCCAGTCAAGGTCCTCCACGAGATTTTTTGCTTCATTGGAATAAAAATAAAACCAATTTGTTTTCTTAGGATATTAAATATTGATTTAAGTATTTAAACGCAATAAATAAATATATATAAATGTAAATTTATACCTAAATTAAACGAGTGTCTATATTTAAATGTATACATGCAAATTAGATCTGCATTAAGTAAATATTTAGTGATATTGATATTTTTAAATATTATTCATCGATAATAATTAAATATTCTTTCATATTATTGATTATAATGGAATATCAATTAATGTTATTGTTCGTTAAGGTTAATAATTGATAATAATTAAATAAATATTAATTAACTAATTAATAGTTTAAAATTAACTGATTTTTTTACCCCGCTCAAAAATTACCCACTTTTTTTTAAAAAAAAAAAAAAAAATCGGGGTGTCGGCCGTGCTTTTAGAATTCCCCGTTCTCTCCCAACAATCCAAGGGATGATTGGAAGAGCTCTAAAAAACTCTTCTAAATTGACAAAAAAAAAAAACAAACAAAACAAAACAAAAAAAAACAACGAAAAAAAAAAAGAAAAAAGAAAGAAAAAAAGAAAAAAGAAAGAGAGAGGGCAGCCCAAGGGAGGAAGAAGAAGAGAGCAGGAGAGCAAAGAATCCCAGAAATCCCAGAAATCACAGAAAGGTTGGAAGAGACCTTCAAGATCATCCAGTCCATCCCATGTTCTACCACCTCAACCAGATAAGGGCACCAAGTGCCACCTCCAGGGATGGTGACTCCACCACCTCCCCATTCCAGAACTTTGTCACTCTTTTCTGGGAAAAAACCTCTTCCCAAAATCCTCACATCTCCCCAGGATCCCGCCCACTTCTGCTGCTCCTGGGATCCCAGGGGATCACTGTGCTCAGAATCCCCAGGAATCCCAGAAATTCTAGGTTGGAAGAGACCTTCAAGATCATCCAGTCCATCCCATGTTCTACCACCTCAACCAGACCACGGCACCCAGTGTCACCTCCAGGCTTTTGGTCGAACACCTCCAGGGATGGTGGCTCCACCACCTCCCCATTCCAGAACTTTATCACTCTTTTCTGGGAAAAAACTTTTCCCTAAAATCCTCACATATCCCTGGGATCCCGCCCACCTCTGCTGCTCCTGGGATCCCAGGGGATCAGCGTGGTCAGAATTCCCAGGAATCCCAGAAATCCCAGAATTTCTAGGCGGGAAGAGACCTTCAAGATCATCCAGTCCATCCCATGTTCTACCACCTCAACCAGATAAGGGCACCAAGTGCCACCTCCAGGGATGGTGACTCCACCACCTCCCCATTCCAGAACTTTGTCACTCTTTTCTGGGAAAAAACCTCTTCCCAAAATCCTCACATCTCCCCAGGATCCCGCCCACCTCTGCTGCTCCTGGGATCCCAGGGGATCACTGTGCTCAGAATCCCCAGGAATCACAGAAATTCTAGGTTGGAAGAGACCTTCAAGATCATCCAGTCCATCCCATGTTCTACCACCTCAACCAGACCATGGCACCCAGTGCCACATCCAGGGATGGTGACTCCACCATTAAACGAAAGGAAATCAAATTTGATTTAAATTAACATTAATTAAATTTAAATTTCCTTTTTAAGAGCTTTTTTTTTTTTTGCCCAAGAGTAGCTGAACAAAAACATGAAGTTTAATCAAATAGTTCGTTTAATCAAATAATTTCATCAGTTTTACCTGCTTGCTTTTGCAATGCAAACACACCTACAGACCAACCCAAAACACAAATTAAATTGAAGTTTCTTTAGCCAAATCAACGAGCTCAATCACCAATTAAATAATTAACGATTTCCAGATCATAAAAAAATATTTACAACCCGTTCAGCCAAGAAGTAATAATAATTGTTACACCCGTAACAATTATTGGTGTGAAACTACCAAAAAACCCCAAAAAACGAATTAATGTCATTAAGCTTCCTGAAGATTATTATTGATTAATAATTAATTCCATTATTAATAATCAATAATTAAGACATAATTAATCATTAATCATTAATTAATCATTAATTAATTGTTACTTGTAATGAATTGATAATTAGTAATATAATTTATTATCAGTAAAAATTATTTATTAATAGATTATATTAATAGGTAATTATTTATTAATATATTTGTAATAATTCAATGATGTTTATAATTATTATGATTACGATAATTATGGTGATTAATAACAATTAATTTTTTATTAATAATGACCTTCAAAACCTCAAGGATTAAAAGTTCTCGGTTCTTTAGCAACTGAATTTTGTGCTAAATTTCGGTACCAAAAAATTAAAAATCTGCAATTAAATGTTGCTCCTCGTCGTCCTGTGGAGAAAAACTCAAGTTTATTGCACAATTGTACCCTCTGCCCCTTAAAAATAAAATTAAATAATAATATTAGTATTAATATTAAATTAAATATAAATACTAAATATTAAATTAAATATGAATACTAAATATTAAATTGAATATAAATACTAATCATTGATATTAATATTAATACTAAATTAATATTAAATACTAAATACTAACATTAATTTTAATATTAAATACTTAATACTAAATTAAATATTAATATTGATATTGATATTGATATTGATATTGATATTGATATTAATATTAATATTAATATTAATATTAATATTAATATTAATATTAATATTAATATTAATATTAAAAACTGAACTTAATAAATTTCCACAATTACAAAAAATTTTTAACTCATTAATAAAAATAAAACCTAACAAAATGCTCCCTCAAAAATTAAAATTAGCCTGTGTAACGTCAAACAACTCACTGTGATAACACCCAGAATTAAAAAAAAAACCCAATTAAAAAATTACCCATCATTATTAAAAAAACTGTAATAACAATTTCAACCCCCAAAACCCTCCAAAACAAGTTATATCGAGTTTATTTATAATTCAACCGTGACAATAAAAGAATTAAACCAATTAAAGTATTAACTAAGCAAAAAAATTAATATTACCTCCGTTTTAATTAGTAACATAGTAACAAATATTATTAACAATTAATAATAACGAAGGTGCAACCCTACAAAACAAAAAGTGCTAAAAAGTTTACTTAAAAATCAAAATGCTTCTTAAATTTTTTTATTTGATTTTGAAATTCAACTTAAAATTTCATTTTCAAATTGCCTTTCAATTGAATTTTAATTTCAAATTTCGAATTTGAAACATTTTTAATAAAACAAATTTCAAATCAATGTTTTGCAAACGGAGGAGATGTTTTGGATGGAACTTTTTTAAAAAATATAAAACCAGAAAGTGCTAAAAAATTTACTTCAAAATTAAAATCTTCTTAAATTTTTTTTATTTAATTTTGAAATTTAACTTAAAATTTCATTTTCAAATTGCTTTTCAATTTCATTTTAATTTCAAATTTCAAATTTGAAACATTTTTAATAAAACAGATTTCAAATTAACATTTTGCAAATGGAGCAGGTATTTTGGACGGAACTTTTAAAAAAAATATAAAACCAGGAAGTGCTAAAAAATTTACTTCGAAATCAAAATGCTCCTTAAATTTTTTTATTTATTTTTGAAATTTAACTTAAAATTTCATTTTCAAATTGCTTTTCAATTGAATTTTAATTTCAAATTTCGAATTTGAAACATTTTTATTAAAACAGAATTCAAATTCATGTTTTGCAAACAGAGGAGATATTTTGGACGGAACTTTTTTAAAAAAATATAAAACCAGAAAGTGCTAAAAAGTTTACTTCAAAATTAAAATGCTTCTTAATTTTTTTTTTATTTAATTTTGAAATTTAACTTAAAATTTCGTTTTCAAATTGCTTTTCAATTGAATTTTAATTTCCAATTTGAAACATTTTAATAGAACAAATTTCAAATCAATGTTTTGCAAACGGAGCAGGTATTTTGGAAAAACAGAAAATTAAATCTCCAAAAACAGATTTTTGGAGAAACGGAACTGTGGATGGTGTGAGACCCACCGGAGGTATTTTTAGGCAATTGAAAATGTTAAGAAAACATTTAGATAATGAAAAAATAACATTCAGATAATGAAAAAAAAATAAAATGACATTTAGATAATGAAAACGTTCTTGGCGTTAAAAGCTGAAAGGCCAAAAAAGGCTCAGGGTGTCGCTAGGAGGGAGTGACGGCGTGAAGTGGAAATGGGATCAAATGGAAATAAAATGGAAATAAAATGTAGATAAAATGGAAATAAAATGGAAATAAAATAGAAATAAAATGGAAATAAAATGGAAATAAAATATAAATAAAATGCAGATAAAAGGGAAATAAAATGGAAATAAAATGCAAATAAAAGGGAAATAAAATGGAAATAAAACAGAAATAAAATGGAAATAAAATGCAGATAAAAGGGAAATAAAATGGAAATAAAATAGAAATAAAATGGAAATAAAATGCAGATAAAAGGAAAATAAAATGGAAATAAAATGGAAATAAAATGCAGATAAAAGGGAAATAAAATGGAAAAAATGGAAATAAAATGGAAATAAAACGGAAATAAAATGCAGATAAAAGGGAAATAAAATGGAAATAAAATAGAAATAAAATGGAAATAAAATGCAGATAAAAGGGAAATAAAATAGAAATAAAATGGAAATAAAATGCAGATAAACGGGAAATAAAATGGAAATAAAATGGAAATAAAATGGAAATAAAATAACGCCTCTTGGGGAGCCCCATCCCTGCCTCAGGGAAAGGGTTCATTCCACAGCTGAGGAGCAGCGGCCAGGATTGGGATGGAGGTGGCCAAGTTTGGGATGGAGATGGCCAGGATTGAAGAGCAGATGGCCAGGACTGGGAATGAGTGGCCAGGACTGGGAATGAGTGGCCAGGATTGGGATACGGAGTGGCCAGGTTTAGAGAGGAGGTGGCCACGCTTGGGAAGGAGTGACCACGATTGGATGGAGTGGCCAGGATTGGGAGGAGGTGGCCAGGATTGGGAGGAGGTGGCCAAGTTTGGGATGGAGGTGGCCAGGATTGGGAATGAAGCTCTAGGATTGGGAATAAGGTGACCAGCATTGGGATGGAGGTTTCAAGATCGGGATGGAGGTTTCAGGTCAGGATGGAGGTTCCAGGATCGGGATGGAGGTTCCAGCATTGGGATGCAGCTTCCAGAATCGGGAATGAGGTGACCAGGACTGGGATGGAGGTTCCAGGACTGGGATGGAGGTTCCAGGATTGGGATGGAGGTACCAGGACTGAGAATGAGGTGACCAGGACTGGGAATGAGGTGACCAGGACTGGGATGGAGGTTCCAGGATCAGGATGGAGGTTCCAGGTCAGGATGGAGGTTCCAGGATCGGGATGGAGGTTCCAGCATTGGGATGCAGCTTCCAGAATCGGGAATGAGGTGACCAGGACTGGGATGGAGGTTCCAGGACTGGGATGGAGGTTCCAGGATTGGGATGGAGGTACCAGGACTGGGAATGAGGTGACCAGGACTGGGATGGAGGTTCCAGGATCGGGATGGAGGTACCAGGACTGGGAATGAGGTGACCAGGACTGGGATGGAGGTTCCAGGACTGGGATGGAGGCCGATGGCCACAACCCCTGCGTTCTCCACCCTCCCTCCTGCAGAGCTCCATGGATTCTGCTTCCCATGGGAAGAGGCTTCTCCAGGCGTCCCCAGGGGTATCTCCTGGATCCCCTCCCTTCTGGGTTCCCATGGAATTTCCCCAGGTTCTGGTTCCTGCAGGGCCTCGGGAGAGCTCAGGGAGGTTGAGCCATGGAAAACCGGGAATTCTGGGCTGGGGGCTGCCCTGGGAGGACCCATCCAGCCCTTGATCCCAGGTGATCCCCAGGGATCTGGGGAGGGTTCGATGCCTACAAGGAGACAGGGTCCCAGCACGTGTCCCATCCTGGTGTCACCGTGTCCCCGTGTCACCTCTGCGCTGGCTTCTCCCATCCCAACGTCACCCTCTCATCCCAAGGGAAACGGGACTCGGGCTCTTGGGGGGAATTCGGGAAGAGCGGTGAGGGGCGGCTGGAGCTCCATGGGATTCAGCTCCAGGTCCCGGACAAGCCCCCAAGTGGGAGGAGTGGAAATGTCCCCAATCCAGGTCCCGGATGATTCCCTAAGTGGGAGGAGTGGAAATGTCCCCGGTCCAGGTCCCGGACGAGCCCCCAAGTGGGAGTGGGAATGTCCCCGGTCCAGGTCCCGGATGAGTCCCCAAGTGGGAGTGGGAATGTCCCCGGTCCAGGTCCTGGATGATCCCCAAGTGGGAGGAGTGGAAATGTCCCCGGTCCAGGTCCTGGATGATCCCCAAGTGGGAAGAGTGGAAATGTCCCCGGTCCAGGTCCCGGACGAGCCCCAAGTGGGAGGAGTGGGAATGTCCCTGGTCCAGGTCCCGGACGAGCCCCAAGTGGGAGGAGTGGGAATGTCCCTGGTCCAGGTCCCGGACGAGCCCCAAGTGGGAGGAGTGGGAATGTCCCTGGTCCAGGTCCTGGATGATCCCCAAGTGGGAGGAGTGGAAATGTCCCTGGTCCAGGTCCCGGACGAGCCCCCAAGTGGAGGGAGCGGGAATGTCCCTGGCTGGGGATGTTCCCGTCAAACAGGGAATTGATTTGTCCCCTTCTCCTTGAGGTGGAAATATTGGGGAAAAGGGATTTGGTTTTTTTCCCCTTGGAGGAACCCAGAGGGATCCGTTCCAGGTGGATGGAGGGAGCTCCAGGCGTTCTGGAGGGATCGGCTTGGGAAGGCCCAGGGGCAACACCCAAGGAACTGGGAATTTTCCCTCTGGATCCCAGCCCTGAATTCCCGGGATCAGAGAAAGGAAAAAAGGGATTTTAGTTACAACGTCCCTGACCCTGCTGGAGCTTCCCGGACACCGGGATTGCTCCGGGTTGTCCCTGCTCTGGGACAGGCCAGGACAGAGCTCAGGGGATAAATCCCAATCCCAAAACCAAATCCCAGAGGAGACCCCTTAGCCGGTCCCCCAAAGAAATTTTTTTTTAAAAAAATATAAAACCCAAAAGTGCTAAAAAGTTTGCAGAAATATTCAAATGCTTTTTAATTTTTTTTCAAATTTGATTATTTAATTTTCAGTTTAGTTTTCAATTTAATTTTCAGTTTTTAATATTAAATTTAATTTTCAAACTAATTTTCAATTTAATTTTAGTTTTAATTTTCAATTTAATTTTCAATTTTTAATTTTCTATTTAATTTTAATTTTTAAGTTTCAATTTAATTTTCAATTTTTAATTTTCCATTTAAATTTCAAATTAGTTTTCAATTTAATTTTAATTCTTAATTTTCGATTTAATTTTCAATTTAATTTTCAATTTTTAATTTTCAATTTAATTTTCAATTTAATGATAATTTTTAATTTTCAATTTAATTTTCATTTTTCATTTTCAATTTAATTTTTAATTTTCAATTTTAATTTTTAATTTTCAATTTAATTTTCAATTCGATTTTTATTTTAAACTTTAAATTTAATTCCAGATTTAGTTTTCAAATCAATTCTCCTCTCCATCCCTGCTCCAGCGTGCTCCCCTCGGGACGTTTTTCCCAAGGCATAACCCACGCCGTCCTTCCCAAAAATTCCCAAATTCCACATCCCCAGCTGTTCCCAGACTCTGCTCCCAACTTTTGGCATTCCCGGGGTTGTCCCCGCTCCCGGCATTTCCCGCCTGTTCCCACTGCGGGAAGGGAGAAAATTGGGAATAATCCAGGGGATTTTGGGGGCATTCCAAACCTGGAAGCTCCTGCTCCTTCTCCAGGTGGGATCCCGGGCAGCTTCCACAGGTTTTTCCCTCTGGATCCCCGGGAAGGTCCCGTGGCCTTTGGGGGTGGCCGATGGCACCGTCACTGTCACCAGCCCCGGGGGGGGACACGGAAAAACTTGGGAATTCTGTGTCGGCTGCTCGGTGTTGTTTTGGCTGTTGGGGCATTTTTCTCATGCATTTGTTGTTTCCTTCCTTTCCTTTCCTTTCCCCAAATCCCTGCCTTTCCCAAATTCCTCTTTCCCATATCCCTGCCTTTCCCAAATCCCTGTTCCTGCCCAAATCCCTGCTTTCCCAAAATCCCTGCCTTTCCCAAATCCCTGTTCCTGCCCAAATCCCTGCTTTCCCAAATTCCTCTTTCCCAAATCCCTGCCTTTCCCAAATCCCTGTTCCTGCCCAAATCCCTGCTTTCCCAAATTCCTATTTCCCATATCCCCGCCTTTCCCAAATCCCCATTCCTCCCCAAATCCCTCTCCTCCCCAAATCCCTGCTTTCCCAAATTCCTCTTTCCCAAATCCCTGCCTTTCCCAAATCCCTGTTCCTCCCCAAATCCCTGTTTTCCCAAATTCCTCTTTCCTATATCCCTGCCTTTCCCAAATCTCCACTCCTTCCGAAATCCCTGTTCCTTCCCAAATCCCTGTTCCTGCCCAAATCCCTGCCTTTCCTAAATCCCTGCCCTTCCTAAGTCCCTGCCTTTCCCATTTCCCCGCCTTTCCCAAATCCCTCTTTCCCATTTCCCTGCTTTCCCTAAATCCCTGTTCCTTCCCAAATCCCTGCCTTTCCCAAATCCCTGCCCTTCCTAAATCCCGGCATTTCCCCTTTCCTTGCTTTTCCCAAATCCCTCTTTCCTATATCCCTGCCTTTCCCAAATCCCCATTCCTCCCCAAACCCCTGCCCTTCCTAAATCCCTGCCTTTCCCAAATCCCAATCCCTGTTCCTTCTCCAATCCCCATTCCTCCCCAAATCCCTGCCTTTCCCAAATTCCTCTTTCCCAAATCCCTGCCCTTCCTAAATCCCTGCCTTTCCCATTTCCCTGCTTTCCCTAAATCCCTCTCCTCCCCAAATCCCTCTCTTTCCCATTTCCCTCTTCCTGCCCAAATCCCTGCCTTTCCCAAATCCCTCTCTTTCCCATTTCCCCTTTCCTGCCCAAATCCCTGCCTTTCCCAAATCCCTCTCTTTCCCAAACCCCTGCCCTTCCTAAATCCCCGCCTTTCCCCTTTCCCCGCCTCTCCCGAATCCCTCTTTCCCATTTTCTCCCCTTCCCAAACCCCCCTCCCGCCTTTCCCCTCCCCTCTTTCCCCAGCTCTCCCCCGCAGCTCTGTCGCTGTCCAACCCTCCAGGCTTTGGCTGAATCCATGCAATTCCAAACCGCCCCATTCCCGGCCGGCCACGCCCTCACCCATCCCACGGGATTAACCACCCGCCCCCTTCCCCACCCCCAATTCCCAATCCCCCTCCGTTCCCCCGTTTTTCCCAATTATTTCCCCCCTCTCCCCCCCCCCAAAAAAAAACCCAGCTGGGGGGAATCTCCACTCAGGGAACACCGGGGACGCTCCGAGGCCGGATTCCCGCGGTTCTTCCCCCCTTCCAACCCCGAATCCCTCGGGATCGACGTCCGTCCGGTGGCTTCTTTTGTTTTTTCCGTGTGGGCGCTTCCCGGACCGGAGCTAACATTTCTCTCATTGCCTCTTTTCCTGCTTCCATGTGCATGTCCCGCTGCTCTGTCCTAGATCCGCCTCTGGCCTCCGGAGGGTGGGCGAGTTGTGTAAGTGAGCACGTTCCCATTCCATAGCTCCATCCCACCGGGAATCTTCCCGTCTCCTCACCTGTCTCTTCCCCTTCCTCTCCCCACCCCCCACCCTGCCCCGGCGCCGGCCCCCTCCCCCCTTTTTCTCCCGAGGTTTTTGGGGTTTTTTTTTTTTTTTTGGGAAGCGGAGGGAGCGGCGCCGGCTGCGGGATGTGCGTGTCCCCTCGGGAGCATGGCCCTGTCCCTGTGCTGTGGTGGCCTTGTCCGGCTCTCTTCCCGCTGGTGTTCCCGCTGAGGAAATTCCCTTTGGGATCCCGGGGATGGGAGGGGAGGGGATTGGGGCTGTGGGATGAGGTGGGATGGGGTGGGAGACCTTGGAGCAGCTCAGTCCTGGGGGAGATGTTCTGGGAAGGGTGGGAAAGGATCCCAGGAAAGATGGGAAAGGATCCCAGGAAAGGATCCCAGGAAGAGTGGGAAAGGATCCCAGGGAAGGATCCCAGGAAAGGTGGGAAAGGATCCCAGGAAAGGATCCCAGGAAAGGTAGGAAAGGATCCCAGGCAAAGTGGGAGAAGGTCCCAGGAAAGGCAGGACAGATCCCAGAAAAGGTGGGAAAGGATCCCAAGAAAGGTGGGAAAGGATCCCAGGAAAGGATCCCAGGAAAGGTGCGAGAGGATCCCAGGAGATGTGGGAGAAGATCCCAAGAAAGGCAGGAAAAGATCCCAGCAAGGGTGGGACAGATTCCAGGAAAGGTGGGAAAGGATCCCAGGAAAGGATCCCAGGAAAGGATCCCAGGAAAGGTGGGAGAGATTCTAAAAAAGGTGGGGGGAAAAAAATCCCAAAAATCCCCCAAAGCATGGAAAATATCCCAAGAAGGGATGCCAGGAAGATGCCAGAAAAGGTGGGAGAGACCCTCAGGAAGGGTGAGAGACATCCCAGGAAAGGTGGGAAAAGATCCCAGGAAAGTGGGAAAGGATCCCAGGAAAAGTGGGAGACACCCAAGGAAAGATGGGAAGGACCCCAGGAAAGGTGGGAAGGACCCCAGGAATAGTGGAAGAGGCTCCAGGGAAGGTGGAGAAGACCCTGGGAAGGACACTGGAAAAGGGGGACGGAGCATCCCCGTTCCCATCCCAGCAAACCACGGATGCCCCAGGATCCATCCGTGATTCCCCTGGGTTGGGGGGACCTGGAACAAAAATTCCAGGTTTTTGTTCCCTTAAAACAAAAAATTCCACGAGGCAGAGGTGGGAACTCCCGGGATCCTGCTCCATCCCGATCCCCCAGGGAAGCCACCTGGGGCCACGGCGGGAAAATCGGGATCCAGGGATTTCCCACCCCCCTCCTCTCTTCTCCCTGCGATGATTCCAGGAGATCCCAGCGGCTTCCAGAGCTTCTGGAATCCCTTCCCAAACTTTGAGGACTCCCCAGGCTGGGACAGCAGCGGGATCCTGGGAAAAAAAAAAAAAAAAAAAAGGGAAAAAGGGAAAAAAAAAATTCCCACTCCAGCTCCCTTGGAGATCCATGGGATTGGGAGGGCCAGAGAACTCCCCTTGGAATTCCCCTTGGGAATTTCCCAGCGTGCATGGCCGGCTCTGTGCTCCTGGTTGTGCTTCCTCCGTGTTGTCCCCGTGTCCCGTCCTCGTGTCCCGTCCTCGTGTGCGGAGCTCCGGCTCCATCCGTGTCCCAGCTCCATCCCCGGAGCCGTTCCCGGGTTGATTTTTTTTTTTTTTTTCCTTGTCCTTTTCTGAATTCCCGAGGCCGCGGCCCCACACGCCGGGAGGGCAGCGCTGGATGCCGACGCTCCGGGAATGCCGGGGCGGGGCCGCCTTCCCGCTTTTCCCGGCGGCCGCTGGGTGCCATTCCCAGGGATTTGCTCTGCTCCCGGGCGGGGCGGAGGTGTGGGGTGATGGGAAGGCCCCGGGCCCGCTCCGGGATTTTCGGAGATGGTTCCCGAGGGTCCCTGAGGGGCTCATCCCATCGGATCCAGCCCTGGATTCCTTCCCTCAGTCCTGGCGCTGGTGTCACGGAAATTTGGGATATTTGGGGGACACCAGGGGGTATCCGTCCCCTGTGTGGGCACTTGGAGCATCCTCTGGATCATTCCGGGGCTCATCCCAGGGCTCATCCCGAGGTTCCTCCTCAGGCTCATCCCAAGGCTCATCCCAAGGTTCCTTCTCAGGCTCATCCCAGGGCTCATCCAGAGGTTCATCCCAAGATTCATCCCTGGGCTCATCCCAAGGTTTCTCCCAAGGTTCCTCCCCAGGCTCATCCCAGGGCTCATCCCAAGGTTCCTTCCCAGGCTTTTCCCAAAGTTCCTCCCAAGGTTTCTCCCCGGGTTCATCCCAAGATTCATCCCTGAGCTCATCCCAAGGTTTCTCCCAAGATTCCTCCCCAGGCTCATCCCAAGGTTCATCCCTGAGCTCACCCCAAGGTTTCTCCATGAGCTCATCCTGAGGTTTCTCCCAGGGCTCATCCCAAGGTTTCTCCCAGGGCTCATCCCAAGGTTTCTCCCAGGGCTCATCCCAAGATTCCTCCCAGGGCTCGTCCCACAGTGCCAGGTTCAGAACAGCAGGAATTCCGTGTCCTGCTCCCACACCTGATCCTGGATCCTTTGGGATGCCGTGTCCCATCCACCGGAGTGACCAGGATCAGGAAATCTTTGGACAGGGTTGGATCCCTGTCCAGTATCCATGCCTAGTTCCCAGTACATGTGTCCAGGTTCCAGTATCCCTGTCCAGTTCCCAATATCCTTGTCCAGTTCCCAGTATCCATGTCCAGCTCCCAGTATCCCTGTCCAGTTCCCAGTATCCCTGTCCAGCTCCCAGTATCCATTCCCAGTTCCCAATATCCATGTCCAGCTCCCAGTATCCCTGCCCATTTCCCAGTATCCATGCCCAGTTCCCAGTTTTCGTGTCTATTTCCAGTATCCCTGTCCAGCTCCCAGGAAAAGCCAGGGGCAGGGTTAGGATTGGGATCAGGATTAGGATCAGGATCAGAGTCAAGGCTGGGATCAGGTTTGCATTTGGGATCAGGGTTGGGATCAGGTTTGGGATCAGGGTTGGGATCAGGATCAGGGTCGGGATCAGGGCTGGGATCAGGGCTGGGATCAGGGCTGGGATCAGGGCTGGGATCAGGGTCGGGATCAGGGTCAGGGTTATGTTTGGGATCAGGGCTGGGATCAGGGCTGGGATCAGGGTCTGGATCAGGGTCGGGATCAGGGTCGGGATCAGGGTCAGGATTATGTTTGGGATCAGGGCTGGGATCAGGGTCGGGATCAGGGTCGGGATCAGGGTCAGGGTTATGTTTGGGATCAGGGCTGGGATCAGGGTCGGGATCAGGGTCAGGATCAGGGTCTGGATCAGGGTCTGGATCAGGGTCTGGATCAGGGTCGGGATCAGGGTCGGGATCAGGGCTGGCATCAGGGCTGGGATCAGGGCTGGGATCAGGGTCAGGATCAGGGCTGGGATCAGGGTCACGATCAGGGTCACGATCAGGGTCGGGATCAGGGCTGGGATCAGGGTCGGGATCAGGGTCAGGATCAGGGTCAGGGTTATGTTTGGGATCAGCATCGGAGGAAGGTCCCTAGGAAAGAGGGAAGATCCATCAGATCCATTGGAAGGAAGATCTCGGAGGAAGATCCATAGGGAGGTCAGGAAGAGGTCCTGGGGAAGGTTGGAGAACAATCCACAGGAAGGTCGGGAAAGATCCGTAGAGGGGCAGAGGAAGATCCGTGAGAAAGTCGGGAAAGTGTCCGTAGGAAGGTCAGGAAGGTCCATGGGAAGGTTGGATGGAAGATCCATGGGAAGGTCAGGAAGATCCATGGAAAGATTGGATGGAAGGTCCATGGGAAGGTGAGGAACATGTCCATGAGAAGGTTGGATGAAAGATCCATGGGAAAGTCAGGAAGATCCATGGGAAAGTCAGGACGATCCATGGAAAGGTCAGGAAAATCCATGAAAAGATTGGATGGAAGGTCCATGGGAAGGTGAGGAACATGTCCATGGGAAGGTTGGATGGAAGATCCATGGGAAGGTCAGGAAGATCCATGGAAAGGTCAGGAAGATCCACAGGAAGGTCTGGAAGATCCATGGGAAGGTCAGGAAGATCCATGGAAAGATTGGATGGAAGGTCCATAGGAAGGTGAGGAACATGTCCATGGGAAGGTTGGATGGAAGATCCATGGGAAAGTCAGGAAGATCCATGGAAAGGTCAGGAAGATCCACGGGAAGGTTGGGAAGAGCTCCGTACCAAGGTGGGAGAGCGGTGGGCGTGGTCACGGCCCCTTGGGAAGCCGCCGTGGGAATCACGGGAGACGATTCCAGCGATCTGAGAGACACCAGGGAACGCCGGAGAGCGGCACAGAAACCTCGCCAAGGAACAGATCCCAGAGATCCCAGGAACCATCTCAGGAACTATTCCAGGAACTATCCCAGTGATCCCAGGAACGATCCAAATGATCCCAAGAACGATCCCAGTGATCTCAGGAATGATCCAAATGATCCCAAGAAGAATCCCAGCAATCCCAGGAATGATCCCAGAGATCCCAGGAATGATCCCAGGAATTATCCAGATGTTCCCAAGAACGATCCAAATGATCCCAGGAATGATGCCAGGAATGATCCCAAGAACGATCCCAGCAATCTCAGGAATGATCACAGAGATTCCAGGAATGATCCCAGTGATCCCAGTGATCCCAAGAATGATCCCAGGAATGATCCAAATAATCCCAATAATCATCCAAATAATCCCAGGAATTATCCAAATAATCCGGGAATGATCCCAGGAACAATCCCAGGAATGATCCAGTGATCCCAGGAACAATCCCAGAGATCCCAAGAATGATCCCAGGAACAATCCAAATAATCCCAAGAATCATCCAAATAATCTGGGAATGATCCCAGTGATCCCAGAAACGATCCCAGGAGCAATCCCAGAGATCCCAAGAATGACCCCAGGAACGATCCAAATAATCGCAGGAATTATCCAAATAATCTGGGAATGATCCCAGAGATCCCAGGAACGATCCCAGGAATGATCCAGTGATCCCAAGAACTATCCCAATGATCCCAGGAACAATCCCAGCGATCCCAAGAATGATCCCAGAGATCCCAGGAACGATCCCAGACACTATCCCAGTGATCCTAAGAATGATCCCAGGAATGATCCAAATAATCCCAAGAATGATCCCAGAGATCCCAGGAACGATCCCAGTGATCCCAAGAACAATCCCAGCAATCCTAGGAATGATCCCAGCAATCCCAGGAGTGATCCCAGAGATCCCAGGAATGATCCCAAGAGCGATCCAAGTAATCCCAGGGACGATCGGGGCTCGGGAGCTGCCCCGGGTGGGATCTGTGGGCTCGGAATCCTCTGGAGGAGCTGCCCCATCCCAGCTCCTGGAGAAACCTGGAGCTCTGGGAATTCCACCCCTTGGAGCCGCCTGGAGAAGGGCCCCGGGAAGGGGAAACGGAGCTCCGGCCTCGCACGGATTTGGGATTCGGGATTCGGGATTCGGGATTGCCTGGAGGGAAAACGGATCCCACAGGGTTCCTAAAGCCTGGAGAGGCTCCCCAAGGAATCCGCTGGGATCTGGATGTGTTGGAGCCAGGGAATCCAGGGCAGGGGCAGGATCCAGGCGGGAACGCGGCGCACCCGGAATTCCCGGCGGGAATTCGGCATCGGCGGGCTTGGGAGGAAGCGCCCGGATCCTTTGGGTTTTCCGTGGCTGCCCCTCCCCAGGGTTTTCCAGAACTTTCTCTCCCAGATCCCAGATCCGGCCACGCTTCCCGTCCCGTGTCTCGTTCCTCAAGGACTTGTCCCTGCCGGAGCTTCCCGAGGGTGATTCCTTCTCTGCTGGGCCAGGGAAGCGGAAAAACGGGAATTGTCGGGAATGTGGCTCGAAAATGGGAGTTACCAGGGACGTGACTGAAAACTGAAAAATGGGAATCACTGGGAATGTGGCTCAAAAATGGGAATTATCCAGAACATTTATCAAGAACGTGGCTGAAAAATGGGAATTGTCAGGAATGCGGCTCAAAAATGGGAATTGTCGGGAACGTGGCTCAAAAATACGAATCATCAGGAATGTGGCTCAAAACCAGGAATTGTCGGGAACGTGGCTCGAAAATGGGAATTATCCAGAACATTTATCAGGAACGTGGCTGAAAAATGGGAATCATCAGGAACATGGCTGAAAAATGGGAATTGTGGGGAATGCGGCTCAAAAATGGGGATTATCAGGAACGTGGCTCAAAAATGGGAATTGTCCACAACATTTATCAAGAACGTGGCTGAAAAATGGGAATCATCGGGAACGTGGCTCGAAAATGGGAATTACCAGGAACGTGACTGAAAAATGGGAATTACCAGGAATGAGGCTCAAAAGTGGGAATTACCAGGAATGAGGCTCGCCCTGCGGATCTTCAGCCTCACTGGATCTTCAGCTCATCCCCTGGGAGCCGTGGGTTTCTGGGATCCTTGGAGCTCATCAGCATTCCCAAAAGCAGCTCTGGATCCCCGGCAGCGTTCCAGAGCGTCCCGGTTTTCCAGGAGGGAGCTGAGATGGGAGCGGGAGCCGGGGAGTGGCAGGGAAACTGAGGCACCGGGAGGCGGGAATTTTATTGGGAGAGTTCTGAGGAGGAGTGGGAGTGGGACTGGCAGGGATGGGATGGGGATGGGATGGGATGGGATGGGGATGGGATGGGATGGGATGGGATGGGATGGGATGGGATGGGATGGGGATGGGGATGGGGATGGACCTCAAAGCCCATCCAGTGGCACCTTCCACCGTCCCAGGCTGCTCCAACCTTTCCTTGGACATTCCAGGGCTCCAGGGGCAGCCACAGCTGCTCTGGCAATTCCAGCCCAGTCGGGAATTCCTGCCCAAGATCCCATCCCAATCTCCCCAGCTTCCCAGGGAAGCCATTCCCTGGCTCCTGTCCCTCCAGGCCTTGTCCCCAGCCCCTCTGCAGCTCTCCTGGAGCCCCTTCAGGCCCCTGGAATGTTCTGGAAGCTCCTTCCCTTCTCCAGGAGGACATTCCCAGCCTCTCCAGAGCAGAGGGCTCTGATGTCCCAGGATTCATCAGATCCGTTCCCTTTCCCATCCCCCAGGGTGGGGACAGTGAGGTCCCCATCCGAGATTCCCACGGTGGCACGGCCAAGGGGGTCCCACACGTCCCAGCACCACGGGGACCCCTGGGCTCCTCAGGCCACACTGACCACCAGCTGACCCTCACCCAGGGGTGTCCATCCCCGGGAAAACGCCGGAAGGTTCCCTCCTATCCCAACTTTTCCCCACCGGGTCTCTCCCGTTCCACGCGGGGCCGGGATCCGGGGCAGGACCGGGCACAAGGTCCTTTGTCCCCAGGGTTGGGGACACCGGGGCCGGGGTGGGGGTGACACCAGGAGGGGCAGGACCTGCTGGGAACCGCCCCCACCTGGAATCTTCGGGGATATCCCATCCCCTTCCCCCCGCCCCCGTGCCGACCCCAACCCCGCGTTCCCCCCTCCTCACCGATTCCCAAACCTGGCCTCACCCCTTCCCTCTCCTCTCTCTCTCTCTCTCTCTTTTTTTTTTATTTTCTCCTTTTCCCCCTCTCCCCCGTTTTTCCCCCCCTCTTCTCCTCCCTCTCTCCGCAGACTTTTCAGTAGTTTAGGCGAGCTCAGCACCATCTCCCAGCGCAGCTCCGGCACCACCTTCACCGTGCGGCCCGGCAGCCGCTACCCCGTCACCCGCCGCACGCCCAGCCCCGTCAAACCCGCCGCGCTGGAGCGGCCCGAGCCCCTCAGCACCGTCCGGCCCTACGGCCTGACCCCCCCCACCATCCTCAAATCCTCCAGCCTCTCCATCCCCCACGAGCCCAAGGAGGTCCGCTTCGTGGTGCGGAGCGTCAGCGCCCGCAGCCGCTCCCCGTCGCCGTCGCCGTCGCCCTCGCCGGCCCTGCACCACGCTGCACCCGCCCCGGCCCTTCATGCAGAAGCCGCTGCACCTGTGGAACAAGTACGACGTGGGGGACTGGCTGGAGAGCATCAACCTGGTGGAGCACCGGGACAAGTTCGAGGACCACGAGATCGAGGGCACTCACCTGCCCGCCCTGACCAAGGAGGACTTCGTGGAGTTGGGGGTGACCCGCGTGGGGCACCGCATGAACATCGAGCGGGCGCTCAAGCAGCTGGTGGACAGCTGACCGCTGGGCCGGAGCCGCCGTGGGAAGGGCGGGGCGTGATTCCCGAGCCAAGAAAACCCACCCGGATTCTCCTCCTCCTCCTCCTCCTTCTCCTTTTTCTTCTCCTTCTTCTCCTTCTTCTTCTTCTTCTCCTTCTCCTTCTTCTCCTTCTTCTCCTTCTCCTTCTTCTTCTCCTCCTCCTTCTCCTTCTTCTTCTTCTTCCTCTTCTTCTTCTTCTTCTCCTTCTTCTTCTCCTCCTCCTTCTCCTTCTTCTTCTTCTTCCTCTTCTTCTTCTTCTTCTTCCTCTTCTTCTTCTCCTTCTTCTTCTTCTTCTTCCTCTTCTTCTTCCTCTTCTTCTTCTCCTTCTCCTCCTCCTCCTCCTCCTCCCAGCACTGCACTGAGGGTGTGGAGCCCCGGCTTCCGCCCCGGCCCCACGCCGCCTCCGGCCCAGGAATGTTGCATGAAAATTCCTCCTCGTTCCCCTTCTTCCCAGAGAGTCTCCGGCCTGTAAATCGCTCCTGCCCGGGGTGGCTGAGGGGACAGGCAGGGGACACCCCGCCCTGGTGGCACCTCAGGCTCTGGTGGCACCTCAGACACTGGTGGCACCTCAGGCTCTGGGGGCATCTTGGGCACCGGTGGCACCTCAGGCTCTGGTGGCACTGGTGGCACCTCAGACACTGATGGCACCTCAGGCTCTGGTGGCACTGGTCGCACCTCACACACTGGTGGCTCTGGTGGCACCTCAGGCTCTGGTGGCACCTCAGGCTCTGGTGGCACCGGTGGCACTGGTGGCACCTCAGGCACTGGTGGCACCTTGGGTGTGGCTTTTGGGACCCCCCTCCAGCCGCTAGCAGGTGGCACCTGTGGAGGTGGCACCTCCTGGGTGGCCCTGCCAGGCTCCGAGAGGTGGCCCAAGGTCCTGGCGAGTCCCAGGTGTCCCTGGGGGGAGGTGGCCCCAAGTCCTGACATCAGCAGGTGGCCCTGGCAGGGTCAGAGGTGGCACCAGGTCCTGAAGCCCTCCAGGTGTCCCTACCAGGAGATGGCCCCAGGTCCTGAAGTCCCCCAGGTGTCCCTGCCAGGAGGTGGCCCGAGGTGGCCCTAGCAGGGTCAGGGTTGGCCCCAGGTCCTGAAGCCCTCCAGGTATCCATACCAGGAGGTGTCCTCAGGTCCTGTCCCTGCCAGGAGATGCTCCCAGGTGCCCCAGGTGCCCCCAGGTGTCCCCAGGCGCCCCTGGCAGGGTCAGGGGTGGCCCCAGGTCCTGAAGCCCTCCAGGTGTCCCTACCAGGAGGTGGCCCCAGGTGCCCCCAGGTGCCCCAGGTGCTCCCAGGTGCTCCCAGGTGCCTCCAGGTGTCCCCAGGTGCCCCCAGGTGCCTCCAGGTGCCCCAGGTGCTCCCAGGTGCCCCAGGTGCTCCCAGGTGCCCCAGGTGCCCCAGGTGCTCCCAGGTGCCCCCAGGTGCCCCAGGTGCTCCCAGGTGCCCCAGGTGCTCCCAGGTGCCCCAGGTGCTCCAGGTGCCTCCAGGTGCTCCCAGGTGCCCCAGGTGCTCCCAGGTGCCCCCAGGTGCCCCAGGTGCTCCCAGGTGTCCCAGGTGCCCCAGGTGCTCCCAGGTGCCCCAGGTGCCTCCAGGTGTCCCAGGTGCTCCCAGGTGCCCCAGGTGCCCCAGGTGCCCCAGGTGTCCCAGGTGCCCCCAGGTGCCCCCAGGTGCCCCAGGTGCTCCCAGGTGCCCCAGGTGCCCCAGGTGCCCCAGGTGTCCCAGGTGCCCCCAGGTGCCCCAGGTGCCCCCAGGTGCTCCCAGGTGCTCCAGGTGCCCCAGGTGCCCCAGGTGTCCCAGGTGCCCCCAGGTGCCCCCAGGTGCCCCAGGTGTCCCAGGTGCTCCCAGGTGCCCCAGGTGCTCCAGGTGCCCCCAGGTGCCCCCTCCAGGTGCCCCCAGGTGTCCCCCCCAGGTGTCCCCGCCGGGCTCGGAGGTGGCGGCTCCATCCCAAAGAAGGAAAGAAAAGAAAGAAAGAAAAAAAAGACGGAAAAAAAAAATTTAAAAACAAAGGGAAGAAAGAAGGAAAAAGAAAAAAAAAAGGGAAGAAGAAGGGCAGAAGGAAGGGCCGGGAAGGCTCCAGCGGCGGCCGCGCCACCCCGAGCCGTGCCGGGCCGTGCCGGGCCGTGCCGGGCCGTGCCGGGCCGGGCCAGAAGAGCCCCAGCCGGACCCTCCCGGACTCAGCTCAGCCGGGTGAGGAGGGAGCGAGCGAGGAGCGAGCGCATGGATCGAAGCATGTTCGGGAATGTCGGGGGAATGGGGGGGCCGGGGGATCAGAGGGGTTGGGGTGGGGGGTGGGGAAAAAAATCCCATCCCGCAGCAAAAAACCGCAAAAAAACACAAAAACCCCACAAAAAGGATAAAAAAAAAAACAAAAAAAAAAAGCTTTGCCAATTTGGAGGGGAGGGGGCGGGGCGGGGTGGGGTGGGGTGGTGGGAAAAGTTTGATTTCCTCCGGGCTCGGGGGTCTTTTTTTTTATTTTTATTTTTTTTTATTTTCGGGTTTGGTTTTTTTGGGTTTTTTTTTTTTTTTTTTTTTTTTTTTCCTAAAAAAATGGGGGGAAATCAGCGACGGGCAATGATTTCACCTCCGGGCGCGTTTATCTGATAAGGCCCCAGGAGATAACGAGTGACAGGATCCTCTCCCCACCCCCACACACACACACACTCACTCCCACCCCCCTCCCCCCAAAAAAATCCCGCTCATCCCTTCCCCCCCCCCCCCCCCGATTTTTTGCATCTTTTTAAGGGAAGCTCTATATTTGGAAAAAGAGAGAGAAAAAAAATAATCTATATATCTATATCTCCAGAGTTATAGCCACCTGAATTATATTTTTTTTCTTTTTTTTTTTTTTTTAGGGTTAGGATTTTTTTTTTCCTAAAAAAAAATAACAACAACAACAACAACAAAAATTAATAATTATAATAATTCTTATTTCTGGACTGGAGGAGACGCTCCCCCCACCCTCCCTCCCCCGGGGGGGAGTTTTGTTTTTTGGGGGTTTTTTTGGTTTTTTTTAAGCGACTGAATGAATGTGAAAAGCAAAAAAAAAATTTCTTTTTAAACACAAAACCCCCCCTCCCTCCCTAAAACTCCCCCCCTCACCAAAAAAAATATAAACAAAGCAGCTCTGGATTTGTAAAAAATTCAGAGAAGGGCAGCGAACGCGCAAAAATAATTTAAAAACGAACCCCAAACTCGGGTTTTGGGACGCACCGAGTCTTCCAGGCACACACAGCAGGGAGGTCCCCCCAGGGCTCGTGTGTCCCCCCCCGCCACACCCCAAATTTTGGGGAGGGGGAGGGGGTCCGGTGGTGGCCTCGGGGTGTCCCCACCCCCGGTGCCACCCGCGTGTCCCCGAGGCTGGGCGTGGCCAGGGCGTGCCCGGCTGGCCGGGAGGGGAGGGCTCGGTGGTCCCAAAAGCCGAGACCCCCCCCCCAGGAAGGCGGTTTTAAAAAAAAAACAACAAAAAACCACAAAAAAACAAACAAAAAAAATTACACGAAACAACAACAACAAAAATAAAATAAAATGTAAAACTCTTCGTGGTGCTAAGAGGGGAGGACAGGGAGCTCCGGCCCGACCCTCAACCCAGCCCGGAGCCCGCCGGGGAAAAGGGCCCGGAGCTCCTCCCTGCGGGACAGCCCCGGGACACTGGGATGTACCCGGGATGTCCTCAGGATGTCCCGGGACAGCCCCGGGTCAGGACACCGGGATGTCCCCAGGATATCCCCAGGATGTCCCCGGGATGGTCCCTGTCCTGGGTCAGGACACCGGGATGTCCCCAGGATGTCCCCGGGACAGCCCCGGGATGTCCCCTACCCTGGGCCACGCACCGGGATGTCCCCGGGATGGGCTCTGGCCCGGGTCAGGACACCGGGATGTCCCCAGGATGTCTCTGGGATGTCCCCGGACTGTCTCCGGGATGTCCCCAGGATGTCTCTGGGATGTCCTAAGGATGTCCCTGGGATGTCCCCGGGCTGTCCCCAGGATGTCCCCAGGGATGTCCCCGGACTGTCTCCGGGATGTCCCCAGGATATCCCCGGGACGTCCCCAGGGTGTCCCCGGGCTGTCCCCAGGATGTCCCCGGGATATCCCCGGGCTCTCCCCGGGATGTCCCCAGGACGTCCCCAGGATGTCCCCAGGATATCCAGGAATGTCCCCAGGATGTCTCCAGGACGTCCCCGGGATGTCCCCGGACTGTCCCCAGGATGTCCCCGGACTCTCCCCAGGGTGTCCCCAGGATGTCCCCAGGACGTCCCCGGGATGTCCCCGGGATGTCCCCTGCCCTGTGCCAGGACCCTGGGATGTCCCCAGGATGTCCCCAGGGTGTCCCCAGGCTGTCCCCTGCCCTGTGCCAGGCACCGGGCCGTCCCCAGGAGGGTCCCCGGTGCCACCTCCTTGTCCCCGAGCCCTCACCCCGCTCTCCCCCCCGCTGGCCACACCCGGAGCTCTCCGGAAGCCCCCCGGGGGTGCGTGGCCTGTCCCCGTGCCCGGCTGCCACCCCGCTGTCCCCAAGGTGTCCCCAATTCCCCCGGGACACGGGGGAGCGACAAACAAATCCCGGGAGAGGAAAAAGATCCCGGGAGCGGGGAGCAGCCCCGCCCCTGCCCGAGCCCTCACCTGCGCCAGGTGTGCCCAGCTCGGGTCCTGCCCCTCGGCCCTGTCCCCGCCCCCGCCCGGCCCGGTGTCCCCGGATGTGCCCTGCCAGCCCCGCTGTGTCACCAGGTGTCACCAGGTGTCACCAGGTGTCACCTCGGCCCCGCAGAGCCTCTGTGCCTGTCCCCAACACCCCGTCCCTGCTGGGGTCACCTGCCCGCAGCCCCGCCCTGCCCTGGCACCTGTGACCCCAAACCCAAACCATCCCAGCTGTGACCCCAAACCCATCCTGTGACCCCAAACCATCCCAGCTGTGACCCCAAATCCATCCTGTGACCCCAAACCCATCCTGTGACCCCAAACCATCCCAACTGTGACCCCAAACCATCCCAGCTGTGACCCCAAATCCATCCTGTGACCCCAAACCCATCCTGTGACCCCAAACCATCCCACCTGTGACCCCAAACCATCCCACCTGTGACCCCAACCTGTGTCCCCAAACCCATCCACCACTGTCCCCAATCTATCCCACCTGTGTCCTCCTGTGTCCCCAAACCATCCCACCTGTGTCCCCAAACCCATTCCATCTCTGTCCCCGGATCCATCCCAAACCCGCTCACCTGGCCGGTGCCACCCTCGCCGTGTCCCCGCTGTCCCCGGCATTCCCGGGGCACTCTGGGCACAGGGACAGGCTGGCAGCTCCCATCCCCCATCCCATCCCAGTTCCCGTCCCAATCCCATTCCAATCCCATCCCAGTTCCCATCCCAGTTCCCAACCCAATCCCATCCCAGTTCCCATCCCAATCCCATCCCAGTTCCCGTCCCAATCCCATCCCAATCCCATCCCAGTTCCCACCCCAATCCCATCCCAATTCCATCCCAATCCCATCCCAGTTCCCATCCCAGTTCCCATCCCAATCCCATCCCAGTTCCCATCCCAATCCCATCCCAGTTCCCACCCCAATCCCATCCCAATTCCATCCCAATCCCATCCCAGTTCCCATCCCAATCCCAACCCAATCCCAACCCAGTTCCCATCCCAGTTCCCATCCCAATCCCATCCCAGTTCCCATCCCAATCCCGTCCCAGTTCCCATCCCAATCCCATCCCAATCCCAACCCAGTTCCCATCCCAGTTCCCACCCCAATCCCATCCCAGTTCCCATCCCAATCCCATTCCAATCCCATCCCAGACCATCCCGTGCCACCCTCCTGTGCCTCCCCTGCCCCCTCTGCTCCGTGTCCCCTCTGTCCCTCTGTCCCCCTGTCCCCTCTGTCCCCCTGTCCCCCGTCCCTCTGTCCCCTCTGTCCCCTCTGTCCCGCTGTCCCCTGTCCCTCTGTCCCCTCTGTCCCCCTGTCCCCCTGTCCCCCTGTCCCTCTGTCCCTCTGTCCCCTCTGTCCCCTCTGTCCCCTCTGTCCCCTCTGTCCCTCTGTCCCCTCTGTCCCCTCCCGCCCGCTCCCCGAGCCCCGCATGGAGCCGGAGCCCGCCGCGCATCCCGGGATTCCGGGCGGGAATGTCGGAATGTCGCACGCGGGAATGTCGCACGCGGGAATGTCGCACGCGGGAATGTCGCACGCGGGAATGTCGCATGTCGCAATGTCGCACGCGGGAATGTCGCGCGGCGGGCGGAGCACGTCCCGGCGGCTCCTTCCCCAGCTGTGGGATTGGGGAATTCCCAGGAATTCCCTTGGCTGTCGCTCCCCTTGGGCCGCGCCACCCCCCGCCTGGCAGCCGGCTGTCCCCGCCTTGGGGACACGGGGGTCCCCTCGGAGCCCCCCCTGCACGGCCACCGCTGCTCCCGGCTCTGCCACCCTCGGTGCTGCCGCTGGGCATGGCCTGGCACTGACCATTACTGACCACCCCGCCTGGCACTGACCACCCTGCCTGGCACTGACCATTACTGACCACCCTGCTGGACCACCCTGCCTGGCACTGACCACTCTGCCCGGCACTGACCATTACTGACCACCCCGCCTGGCACTGACCATTACTGACCACCCTGCCTGGCACTGACCATTCCTGACCTCCCTGCCTGGCACTGACCACTCTGCCTGGCACTGACCATTACTGACCACCCCGCCTGGCACTGACCATTCCTGACCTCCCTGCCTGGCACTGACCATTACTGACCACCCTGCCTGGCACTGACCGCTCTGCCCGGCACTCACTGACCATTACTGACCACCCCGCCTGGCACTGACCATTCCTGACCTCCCTGCCTGGCACTGACCATTACTGACCACCCTGCCTGGCACTGACCGCTCTGCCCGGCACTCACTGACCATTACTGACCACCCTGCCTGGCACTGACCATTACTGACCTCCCTGCCGGACCACCCTGCCTGGCACTGACTGCTCTGCCCGGCACTGACCATTCCTGACCACATTGACCACCCCTGCCCACGCTGCCTGGCACTGACCACCCTGCCTGGTGCTGACCATTCCTGACCACTCTGCCTGACCACTCTGCCCGGCACTGACCACTCTGCCCGGCACTGCCCACCCTGCCTGGCACTGACCACCCTGCCTGACCACACTGACCACTCTGCCTGGCACTGACCACCCTTGCCCACCCTGCCTGACCACCCCTGACCTCCCTGCCTGGCACTGACCATTCCTGACCACCCTGCCTGACCACCCCGCCTGGCACTGCCCACCCTGCCTGACCACACTGACCGCTCTGCCCGGCACTGCCCACCCTGCCTGGCACTGACCACCCCTGCCCACCCTGCCTGACCACACTGACCGCTCTGCCCGGCACTGCCCACCCTGCCTGGCACTGCCCACCCTGCCTGGCACTGCCCTGTCCCCGCCTGTCCCTACCTTGTCCCCACCCCACCCCGCCGTCCCTCCCCTTCCCCCCGTCCCTCCCCACCTCCCCTCACCCCCGGCAGCCCCCGGCAGCCCCCGGCGTCCCCTCGGTGGCACCGCAGCCCCCCCCGGGCTCGGTTCCCCCCGCCCGGAGCCCCCCACCACGGTGTCCCCTGCTCGGGGGCTCGGGGGCTCCTCCCTGCGGGTGACACGGGGCGCGCGGTGGAAGGTGACAGTGGCGACCTGAGCCGCGGGCAGCCCGGCTCCGTCCCGCCGGGTCTCCCCCGGGTCTCTGCCCCTTTTGATTTTTCCGCAGCTGTTTATTTTGGGGCCGCTCCGAGACCCGCCCGCGGCCGCCTCTCGCCCCCTCAAAAACCCCGCGAGAGGCCGAAACCCCCAAGCTCGCTCTGGGACAGGAGAGCTGGACGCCTTCTCGCCATTTCGGAGGAGCCTTCCTCTCCCTCCTCCTCCTCCTCCCTCTTGCTTTTCCTCCTCCTCCTCCGCGCCCGCGGAGGGTGGAAATGGCGGTGCCCGCTCCGCGCCCCGCGGAGCCGCGGCCGTGCCCGCCCCGGGCACCCCCCCAGCTCCCGCTGAAGCAGCTGCAGCCGTACCTGTGTCCGCGGACACTGAGTGTCACCCTGCCCGCCCCGCGCGCGCTGGGCAGGGGACACCACGGCTCGTCCCAGTCTCAGGCGCCACGCCAAGAGAAGGCGACTTCCACCCGCGCTGCCCGTCCCGGGACCGCCCGGGGCTGCCCAGAGAGCTGCCCGGGGTGTTCCCCGCAACCTCCTGGTGCTGCTGTCCCTGTCCCTTTGTCCCGTTTATCCCTGTCCCGTTCATCCCTGTCCCGTTCATCCCTGTCCCCTTGTCCCATTTATCCCTGTCCCCTTGTCCCATTTATCGCTGTCCCCTGTCCTGTTTACCCCTGTCCCTTTGTCCCATTTATCCCTGTCCCCTTGTCCTGTTTATCCCTGTCCCGTTCATCCCTGTCCCGTTCATCCCTGTCCCGTTTATCCCTGTCCCCTGTCCTGTTTACCCCTGTCCCCTTGTCCCGTTTATCCCAAACCATCCCGTCTGTGTCCCCAAACCCATCCCAGCTGTGTCCTCCTGTGTCCCCAAACCCATCCACTTCTGTCCCCAAACCATCCCAGCTGTGTCCCCAAATCCATCCCCGTCCCCTGTCCCGTTTGTCCCTGTCCCCTGTCCTGCTTATCCTTGTCCCGTTTGTCCCTGTCCCCTGCCTCACTCATCCTCGCCTCCGTGCCACTCATCCCTGTCCCGTTCATCCCTGTCCCCTCTGTCACCCATCCCTGTCCCCTGTGTCACTCATCCCCGTCCCCAGCCCCTCTGATCCCTGTCCCCCGATCCCGTTTTCATCCTTGTCCCACCTCCTCTCACTCCTGTCCCCTGCGCCACCCATTCCTGTCACCCGCCCTCCTCATCTCTGTCCCCTGTCCTGTCCATCCCTGTCCCCTGTCCATCCCTGTCCATCCCTGTCCATCCCTGTCCCCTGTCCATCCCTGTCCATCCCTGTCCCTGTCCCCAGCCCACCCTGTCCCCTGTCCATCCCTGTCCCCTGCCCACTCCTGTCCTGTCCATCCCTGTCCCCTGTCCATCCCTGTCCATCCCTGTCCATCCCTGTCCCCTGCCCATCCCTGTCCCCTGTCCATCCCTGTCCCCTGCCCACTCCTGTCCTGTCCATCCCTGTCCCCTGTCCATCCCTGTCCATCCCTGTCCATCCCTGTCCCCTGCCCATCCCTGTCCCCTGTCCATCCCTGCCCATCCCTGTCCCTGTCCCCATCCCTGTCCCCAGCCCATCCCTGTCCCCTGTCCATCCCTGTCCCCTGTCCATCCCAGCCCATCCCTGTCCCTGTCCCTGTCCCCAGCCCACCCTGTCCCCCCCCGCCCCGCCACGGGACGTGGCAGATCTGGACAAGGGGCTTCCAAGAGGCCGTCAGGGTCCCCGGGAGAACCGGCTTCCCCCGGGGCTGCCCCTCCAGCTGCCAGCACAGACCCCCCGTGTCCCCCCGTGTCCCCACGGTGTCCCCCCGTGTCCCCCCGTGTCCCCCCGTGTCCCCACGGTGTCCCCCGTGGTGTCCCCGCGGTGTCCCCCGCGGTGCCAGCGGCTCCGGGGTGTCCCCGGTGTCACTCACCCGGTGCCGCGGTGCCACCGCCGGGGCCTCCCGGTGCCCCAGGGCCGCTGTCCGGTGCCGTGACCATTCCCGGTGTCCCCAGCGCTGTCCCCGCTCCGGCCACGTCCACGTCCCGCTCCGGACATCTCAGAGCCAGGGCCACCTTGCCTTTGGAAAAGCCATCGGGGAGAAGGCAGAGCAGGAGCCGAGGTGACCCCTGACCCCGGCCAGGCCACTCGGCCGTGCTGACCCCTGGGTCACAGTGACCCCTGGGCCTTGGGTCACAGTGACCCCTGGGTCATGGGTCACACTGACCCCTGGGTCACACTGATCCCTGGGCCTTGGGTCACACTGACCCCTGGGTCATGGGTCACACTGACCCCTGGGTCACACTGACCCCTGGGTCATAGGTCACACTGATCTCTCAGCCCCACATCACACTGACCCCTGGGTCGCACTGACCCCTGGGCCTTGGGTCACACTGACCCCTGGGTCATGGGTCACACTGACCCCTGGGTCACACTGACCCCTGGGCCTTGGGTCACACTGACCCCTGGGTCATGGGTCACACTGACCCCTCAGCCCCACATCACACTGACCCGTGGGTCACACTGACCCCTGGGCCTTGGGCCACACTGACCTTTGGGTCACACTGACCCCTGGGTCACATTGACCCCTCAGTCCCACATCACACTGACCCCTGGGTCACACTGACCTCTTGGGCCATGGGTCACACTGATCCCTGGGTCACACTGGCCCCTGGGCCTTGGGTCACACTGACCCCTGGGTCTCACTGGCCCCTGGGTCTCACTGACCCCTCAGCCCTGGGTCACACTGACCCCTGGGCCTTGGGTCACACTGACCCCTTGGCCATGCCAACCCATCGGCCATGCTGACCCCTTGGTCACTCCCCAGCTCTGCCAGCCCCTGGGTCACACTGACCCCTTGGTCACAACAACACATCGGCCATGCCAAACCTTTGGCCACACTGACCCCTCGGCCATGCCAATCCTGGGGCCACACTGACCCCTCGGCCATGCCAAACCTTTGGCCACACTGACCCCTCGGCCATTCCAATCCCGGGGTCACACTGACCCCTCGGCCATTCCAGTCCTGGGGTCACACTGACCCCTCGGCCATGCCAATCCCGGGGTCACACTGACCCCTCGGCCATGCCTATCCCGGGGTCACACTGACCCCTCGGCCATGCCAACCCATCGGCTGCGCCGACCCCTTGGCCACGTTGACCCTTTGGCCACGCCGACCCCTTGGCCGTGCCAAGCCCTCGGCCACGCCTTGGCCATGCCAACCCTTGACCACACGAACCCATTGGCTGTGCCAACCCCTTGGTCAGCCCTCAGACCCACTGACCCCTCGGCCACACTGACCCCTCGGCCACGCCAGCCCACCAGCCGTGCTGACCCTTTAAGCACCCTTGGCCCTCGGCCACGCCAAGCCCTCGGCCGTGCCGACCCCTTGACCACCGCTCGGCCCTTCGGCCACGCCAACCCAGCAGCCATGCTGAGCCCTCGGCCACACTGACCCCTCGGCCACGCCAATCCATCGGCTGTGCCAAGTCCTTGACCACGCCGCAGCCCTTTGGCCGTGCCAAGCCCTCGGCCACGCCAACCCCTCGGCCGTGCCGACCCCTTGACCACCCCTCGGCCCTTTGGCCACGCCAACCCCTCGGCCATGCTGAGCCCTTGGCCGTGCTGACCCCTTGACCACCCCTCAGCCCTTTGGCCACGCCAGTCTCTCGGCCGTGCTGACCCCTCGGCCATGCCGACCCCTTGGCCGTGCCGAACGCTTGACCACCCCTTGGCCCTTTGGCCACGCCAACCCTTCGGCCATGCCAAGCCATCGGCCGTGTTGACCCCTTGGCCACACTGACCCCTTGGCCACACCGACCCCCTGGCCGTGCCAACCCATTGGCCGTGCCGAGCCCTTGACCACTTCTTTGCCAGGCCAACCCCTCGGCCACGCCAACCCCTCGGCCGCGTTGACCCCTTGGCCTTTGCCAACCCCATCGGCCGTGCCGACCCTTTGACCGCCCCTCGGCCACGCCAACCCCCTCGGCCGCGTTGACCCCTTGGCCTTTGCCAACCCCATGGGCCGTGCCACGCCCTTGACCACTTCTTTGCCAGGCCAACCCCACGGCCGCGCCAACCCCGTCGGCCGCGCCGACCCTTTGACCACCGCTTGGCCTCTGGGCCACGCCGACCCCTCGACCACGCCTCGGCCACGCCGACCCCGCCGGCCGTGCCGCCCGCTGGCCACGCCGCGCCCGGGCCAGGCCGCCCTGTGCCGCGGCGGTTACTGTGATCCCTCTCATGGCTTCTCCACCACCACCACCACCACTCGGGTTTTTTCCGCTGTACAAAGGGACAGACACGCTTTTCCTTTTTTTTCTATTTTTTCCCCCCCACCACCCCCTTGCTTCCCAAGGGGTTTTTTTTTTATTTTTTTCCCTCCCAAGCTGTCGATATTTTTTTTTTTCCGTTGTCCAGCCCCTCCCTCCCCTGCCCCACACCCCCCACTTTTCCATCCGCCTCGTCCGTAACGCCCCCCCTGCCCTGCCCTGACTGTGACAAAGAGCAGAAAACCCCCCCTGGGGTCACTCAGCTCCCGCAGGGGGGTGTTTGGGGGGGGGGTCCCGCCAATCCCACCCCCCCCCCAATATCCCGCGGCGGGGCCGCTGTCCGGCCGGCCGGCCGCTGTCCGGCCAAGCCCTCACTGCCCATGCATGTGCCACGCCCTCACGCCCGCTGCATGTGCACACAGCCCGGCCCCCCCCCCTCACCCCAAATCTTGGTTCCCTCCCCGCTGCCCCCCGACCCAGCCAGCCGGACTCACCTGTGGGTTTTTCGTTCCGTTTTTAATTTCCCGTCCCCCAAAACCCCCCCCCCCAAACCCACCCCAGGGTCAGTTTGACTTCAACCCTTAATTTTTGTATGGATTTTTTTCCGGAGGAGCTTTCTTCTCCTTCTCCGGAGTCATGGAGGTGCGGCCATTCGCCTCCCCCGCCCTTGACGTTGTGATACACATCCCCCGCCCCCCACAGAGATCTATGTTTCTTATATTATATTATTATTATTAATTATTATTATTATTATGTAATAAATTTATAAGAAAGCTCCGCCTGGTCCTGTGGTCGTTCGGGGCGGGGGGGTGGGCGGGAGGGACAAAGGGAGCCCTGGAGGGACGGAGACCGGTGGGTGGGTTTGGGGGTGTCCTGGTTGAATTTTGGGGTGTCCCTGGATGGATTTTGGGGTGTCCCAGTTGAATTTTGGGGTGTCCCTGGATGAATTTTGGGATATTCCTGGCTGAAATTAAGGTGCCCTGGGTGAATTTTGAAGTGTCCCAGTTGAATTTCGGGGTGTCCCAGTTGAATTTTAGGGTTTCCTGGATGAATTTTGGGGTGCCCCAGTAGAATTTTGGGATATTCCCAGCTGGAATTTGAGGTGCCCTGGGTGAATCTTGGGGTGTCCCAGTTGAATTTCAGGGTGCCCCAGTTGAATTTTGGGGTGTCCCCATTGAATTTTGGGATATTCCTGGCTGAAATTAAGGTGCCCTGGGTGAATTTTGAAGTGTCCCAGTTGAATTCTGGGGTGTCCCCAGCTGAATTTTGGGGTGCCCCAGTTGAATTTTGGGATATTCCCAGCTGAAATTTGACGTCTCCCGGTCTTGAATTTTGGGATATTCCCGGTAGAATTTTGGCGTGTCCCCAGCTGAATTTTGGGGTGTTCCTGGCTGAATTTTGGGATATTCCCGGCTGAAATTAAGGTGCCCTGGGTGAATCTTGGGGTGTCCCAGTTGAATTTCGGGGTGTCCCAGTTGAATTTTAGGGTTTCCTGGATGAATTTTGAAGTGTCCCAGTTGAATTTTGGGGTGCCCCGGCTGAATTTTGGGATATTCCCAGCTGAAATTTGATGTCTCCTGGTTGAATTTTGGGGTGCCCTACTTGAATTTTGGGATGTTCCCGGTGGAATTTTGGGGTGTTCCTGGTTGAATTTTGGGATATTCCTGGCTGAAATTTGAGGTGCCCTGGGTGAATTTTGGGGTTTCCCTGTTGAATTTTGGGGTGTCCCGGTTGAATTTTAGGGTGTCCCCATTGAATTTTGGAATATTCCTGGCTGGAATTTGAGGTGTCCTGGTTGAATTTTGGGGTGTCCCTGGATGAATTTTGGGGTGCCCCAGTTGAATTTTGGGATATTCCCAGCTGAAATTTGATGTCTCCTGGTTGAATTTTGGGGTGCCCTACTTGAATTTTGGGATGTTCCCGGCTGAATTTTGGGGTGTCCCATTTGAATTTTGGGATATTCCCGGCTGGAATTTGAGGTGCCCTGGGTGAATTTTGAAGTGTCCCAGTTGAATTTCGGGGTGTCCCCAGCTGAATTTTGGGGTGCCCCAGTTGAATTTTGGGATGTCTCCGGTTGAATTTTGGGATATTCCTGGCTGAAATTTGAGGTGCCCTGGGTGAATTTTAGGGTTTCCCAGTTAAATTTTGGAGTGTCCTTGGATGAATTTTGGGATATTCCCGACTGAAATTTGAGGTTCCCTGGCTGAATTTTGGGGTGTCCCTGGGTAATTTTAGGGTGTCTCCAGTTAAATTTTAGGGTTTCCTGGCTGAATCTTGGAGTGTCCCAGTTGAATTTTGGGGTGTCCCAGTTGAATTTTGGGATATTCCTGACTGAAATTTGAGGTTCCCTGGATGAATTTTGGGGAGTCCCAGTTGAGTTTTGGGGTGTCTTCAGTTAAATTTTAGGGTTTCCTGGATGAATTTTGGGGTGTCCCAGTTGAATTTTGGGGTGTCTTCAGTTAAATTTTGGGGTGTCCTGGTTGAATTTTGGGATGTCCCCGGTTGAATTTTGGGATATTCCTGGCTGAAATTTGAGGTCCCCCAGTTGAATTCTGGGGTGTCCCTGGATGGATTTTGGGGTGCCCCTGTTGAATTTTGGCATTTCCCAGATGAATTTTGGGGTGTCCCTGGCTGAAATTTGAGGTGCCCCGGGTGAATTTTGGGGTGTCCCTGGATGAATTTTGGGTTTCCCAGCTGAATTTTGGGGTGTCCTGGTGGTGACACCACCCGCGGGTGTCCCCAGTGCCAGGGTTGGGGGTGGCACACGCAGCCCAGGCAGGGGGGGGGGGACCCTTGGTGGGGGCGTGGCCAAGGGACAAAGGGACAGGGGAGGGGCTCCCCAACTCACCTGGGTGTCCCCAACTTACCTGGGGGTCCCCAACTCACCTTGGTGTCCCACTCTGCACTGGATGTCCCCAGCAGTGTCACCAGCAGTGTCCTCACCCGCAGCTGTGCCCCAGCACTGTCACCAGCAGTGTCCCAGCATTGTCACCAAACTGTGCCAGCAGTGTCCAGCAGTGTCCCAACACTGTCACCAGCAGTGTCCCCAGCACTGTCCCCACTACTGTCCCAGCAGTGTCCCCAACACTGTCCCCAACACTGTCCCCATCACCATCCCCACCACTGTCCCAGCACTGTCCCAGCAGTGTCCCCAACACTGTCACCAGCAGTGTCCCAGCAGTGTCCCCAACACTGTCCCCAAACTGTCCCAGCACTGTCCCCAACACTTTCCCCACCACTGTCCCCATCACTGTCCGCAGCACTGTCCCCAAACTGCCCCCAGCAGTGTCACCAGCAGTGTCCAGCAGTGCCCCAACACTGTCCCCACCACTGTCCCCAGCACTGTCCCAGAAGTGCCCCAGCATTGTCCCCAGCAATGTCCCCACCACTGTCCCCAGCACTGTCCCCAGCACTGTCCCCAGCACTGTCCCAGAAGTGCCCCAGCATTGTCCCCAGCAATGTCCCCAACACTGTCACCAGCACTGTCCAACACTGTCCCATGATGTCCCCACCACTGATGTCCCCAATACTGTCCCATCACTGTCCCCACCGCTGTCACCAGCAGTGCCCCAGAAGTGCCCCAGCAGTGTCCCCAAGCACTGTCCAGCAATGTCCCAACACTGTCCCCAGCAGTGTCCCCAATACTGTCCCACCACTGTCCCCACCACTGTCCCCACCGCTGTCCCCAGCAGTGTCCCCAATGCTGTCACCAGAAGTGCCCCAGCAGTGTCCCACCGCTGTCCCCAGCAATGTCCCAGCATTTCCAGGCAGTGTCCCCACCTTCATCACTGTCCCTGCAGTGTCCCAGCAGTGTCCCCACAGTGTCCCCAGCAGTGTCCCCATCACCATCCCCACAGTGTCCCCAATGTCCCCAGCAGTGTCCCCTCAGTGTCCCTGCAGTGTCCCCATCACCATCCCTGCACTGTCCCTGCAGTGTCCCCAATGTCCCCAGCAGTGTCCCCACAGTGTCCCCAGCAGTGTCCCCATCACCGTCCCTGCAGTGTCCCCAGCACTGTCCCCACAGTGTCCCCGCAGTGTCCCCACAGTGTCCCCATCACCATCCCAGCAGTGTCCCCATCACCGTCCCTGCAGTGTCCCCTATGTCCCCAGCAGTGTCCCCTCAGTGTCCCTGCAGTGTCCCCACAGTGTCCCCATCACCATCCCAGCAGTGTCCCCGCAGTGTCCCCACCACTGTCCTCACAGTGTCCCCACCGCTGTCCCCAGCAGTGTTCCCATCACCGTCCCTGCAGTGTCCCCAGCACTGTCCCCACAGTGTCCCCACAGTGTCCCCATCACCATCCCAGCAGTGTCCCTGCAGTGTCCCCTATGTCCCCAGCAGTGTCCCCGCAGTGTCCCTGGAGTGTGCCCATCACCGTCCCCGCAGTGTCCCCAGTGTCCCCGCAGTGTCCCCGCAGTGTCCCCACAGTGTCCCCAATGTCCTCATCACCGTCCCCACAGTGTCCCCAGTGTCCCCGCAGTGTCCCCAATGTCCCCATTACCGTCCCCGCAGTGTTCCCTATGTCCCCAGCAGTGTCCCCTCAGTGTCCCTGCAGTGTCCCCATCACCGTCCCTGCAGTGTCCCCATCACCGTCCCCGCAGTGTCTCCAGTGTCCCCACAGTGTCCCCGCAGTGTCCCCAGTGTCCCCCGCAGTGTCCCCAGTGTCCCCATCACCGTCCCCGCAGTGTCCCCCTCAATGTCCCCCGCAGTGTCCCCAATGTCCCCATCACCGTCCCCGCAGTGTCCCCGCAGTGTCCCCAGTGTCCCCGCAGTGTCCCCAATGTCCCCATCACCGTCCCCGCAGTGTCCCCGCAGTGTCCCCAGCTCACACCAAGCATATATTTTATTGAAAGACCAAGTGGGTGACAACGGCGTGGGGACAACCGGGGCTGGCACAGTGGCTCGGGGGGCTCCTCTGGCTGCTGCTGAGTTACAGATAAATATCGGGACATCGAGCGGGTGGCGATATAGTCACGATAGCGCTGGGCGACGGGGGCCGAAGCGAGGGACCACCAGGCACAGCAGTGAGGAGGGGGCGGCCCCGGGACCCCCCACCCCCCCCCCCACCCCGGGAGCTGGGTGGTGGTGGGAGGGGACAGCCGGGGACACCGACACGAGGGGAAGGAGGGGACAGCTCGTTCATTTTTGGGGGGGGGGGGGGCGCAGCGAGGATTTGGGGGGGTCCCTCCCCTTCCCCCCGAGCTGCCCCCCGGACCCCACCCCCCCCCCGGTGCCACCACCCCCCCCCCCCCCCCTTCCCCCGGTGTCCCCAAGCCCGCGGGCCCCGCTGTCCCCCGGGCTGGCCGTGCTCATGCAGGGGGGGGGGCTGAGCTGGCTGTGTCACCCCCCGGCTGGGCTGTGTCACCCCCCCAGGGGACACCCGGGACCCCCGAGAGTGGGGAGGGGGAGGGGGAGGGGGTGTGTGCAGGGGGGGCAGCGGTGGGGGGGGGTGCCAGAGGCTCTGGGGGTGACACAGAGTCCCTGGGGTGTCACCCAGAGTCCCTGGGGGGTGACACTGAGCCCCTGGGGTGTCACCCAGAGTCCCTAGGGGGTGACACTGACCCCTGGGGGGGTGACACTGATCCCTGGGGGGTGACACAGCATCCCTGGGGTGTCACCCAGAGTCCCTGGGGGGTGACACAGCATCCCTGGGGTGTCACCCAGAGCCCCTGGGGGGTGACACTGATCCCTGGGGTGACACTGATCCCTGGGGTGTCACCCAGAGCCCCTGGGGGGTGACACTGATCCCTGGGGGGTGACACTGACCCCTGGGGTGTCACCCAGAGTCCCTGGGGGGTGACACTGATCCCTGGGGTGTCACCCAGAGTACCTGGGGGGTGACACTGATCCCTGGGGGGTGACACTGACCACTGGGGTGTCACCCAGAGCCCCTGGGGGGTGACACTGACCCCTGGGGGGGTGACACTGACCCCTGGGGTGTCACCCAGAACCCCTGGGGTGTCACCCAGAGCCCCTGGGGGGGGGTGACACGCGGTCCCCGGGGTGACACAGAGCCCCTGAGTGTCACCCCCCCGAGCCCGCGGGTGTCACCCCGGGCCCCGGGCGGGGCGGGGGGCGGCAGCGGGAGCCCCCTACTCCAGGTAGATGTCCTCTGTGGGGCAGGCGTACTCCAGGTGCTCCTGGTAATATTCCTGAAACGCTCGGCTGGGGGGGGGGGGTGGGCAGGGGGCGTCAGGGGGGGAGGGGGCACGGAGAGAGGCACCCCCGGCACCCACCCCCTGATGACCCACCGAGACCCCCACAGGTGCTGCTGGCACCCCCACAGCTGGCACAGCCGGACCCCCAGCCCCCCAAAAATGGCACAGCCGGATCCCCAGCACCCACAGCCCCCCAAAAATGGCACAGCTGGACCCCCACAGCTGGCACAGCTGGACCCCCAGCACCCACAGCCCCCCAAAAATGGCACAGCTGGACCCCCACAGCTGGCACAGCCAGACCCCCAGCACCCCCAAAATGGCACAGCTGGATCCACAGACCCCCAAAAATGGCACAGCCAGACCCCCAGCACCCACAGCCCCCCAAAAATGGCACAGCTGGACCCACAGACCCCCAAAAATGGCACAGCTGGACCCCCACAGCTGGCACAGCCAGCCCCCCAGCCCCCCAAAAATGGCACAGCTGGATCCACCGCCCCCCAAAAATGGCACAGCTGGACCCCCACAGCTGGCACAGCCAGACCCCCATGCCCCCCTGTCCTCCCCGTCCCCCCTGTCCCCCTAGGCCCCCCCATCTCCCCCCGTCCTCCCGTGCCCTCCTGTCCCCGCTGTCCCCCCGTGTCCCCATGTCCCCTCCATGTCCCCTGTCCCCCCTGTGCCCCCCATGCCCCTTGGTGTCCCCCTATGTCCCCTGACCCCCGGTCCCCGTGTGCCCCCTGTCTCCCCCGTGTACCCCCAACCCCCCATGTCCCCCGTGTCCCCCCCATGCCCCCCTGTCCTCCCGTGTCCCCATGTACTCTCCTGTCCCCCCCATTCCCCCATGTCCCCGTGTCCCTCTGTCCCCTCCATGCCCCCCTGTGCCCCCCTGTCCCCCGTGCGCCTCGGTGTCCCCCCTGTCCCCCCATCCCCCCGTGCCCCTTGTCCCCCCCATGCCCCCCCGTCCCCCCGTGTCCCCCTTGTCCCCCCTAAGCCCCCATGTCCCCTGTCCCCCCATCCCCCTCCATGCCCCCTTGTCACCCCCCATCCCCCTATGGCCCCTGTCCCCCTGTGTCCCCCCATCCCCCCGTGTCCCCATGTCCCCCCGTGTCCCCCTGTCCCCCTGTGTCCCCATGTCCCCCCCGTCCCCCGTGTCCCACCATCCCCCATGTCCCCTGTGTCCCCCTGTCCTCCCGTGTCCCGCCATCCCCCATGTCCCCTGTGTCCCCACCCTGTCGTCCCCTGTCCCCCCCGTGTCCCTTACCCGACACACTCGGCCACGTGTCTCATGGACTCCTGGGACACGAACACGTGGCAGGCGAAGCGGCTCAGCACCGGGTGCTTGGTGATGAACCCGAAATAGCTGCGGGGTTTGGGGGGTGCAGGGCTCAGGGGGGCACCCCCGACCTGCCCCCTGCACCCCAAAAACTGCCCCCACACTCCAAAACTGCCCCAGGAACACCAAAAACTGCCCCAGGAACAGCAAAAACTGCCCCGAGGCACCCCAAAAACTGCCCCAGGAACACCAAACCTGCCCCCTGCACCCCAAAAACTGCCCCAGGAACAGCAAAAACTGCCCCCCGCACCCCAAAAACTGCCCCCCGCACCCCAAAAACTGCCCCCGCACCCAAAAAACTGCCCCCACACCCCAAAACTGCCCCAGGAACCCCAAAAACTGCCCCAGGAACAGCAAAAACTGCCCCAGGAACCCCGAACCTGCCCCCAGACACCCCAAAACTGCCCCAGGCGGGCTCTGCAAGGGTGTCCCTGGCAGGGTGTGGGTCTCTCGGGGTGCCCCTGGGTGGAGTGGGGGTCCCTCAGGGTGCCCCTGGCAGGATGGGGGTCTCTTAGTGTCCCCCTGGCAGGGTGGGGGTCCCTCGGGGTACCCCTGGGTGGGATGAAGGTTCTTTGAGGTGCCCCTGGGTGGGGTGGGGGTCCCTTGGGGTGCCCCTGGATGGGGTGGGGGTCCCTTGGGGTGCCCCTGGCAGGGTGGGGGATTCTCGGGGTGCCCCTGAATAGCGTGAGGGTCCCTCAGGGTGCCCCTGAATGGGGTGGGGGTCCCTTGGGGTGCCCCTGATGGAGTGGGGGTCCCTCGGGGTGTCCCTGGCGGGTCCCTCAGGGTGTCCCTGGCAGGGTGGGGGTCCCCCCGGGGGGTCTCACCAGCTGTTCCGGGGGTGGCACCCACAGAAGGAGATGTTCTTCATCTGGAAGAAGTGGCTGCAGCGCTCGAACTGAGGTGGGGGGACGACGACAGGGGCTCTGGGTCAGGGCAGGGGGCCCAGAGCCCCCCCAAAACCTGTGCCCCCAAAACCCACAGCCCCCCACCCTTCACCTGCTGGGCACCCCAAAACCCAAACCCCTGAGCCCCCCCCCATCACCTCCTTGCCCCCCAAACTCAGACCCCCCCCCAAAGCTCTGAGCTTATGGTCACCCCCAAATCTGAGCCCCCCGTCCCCCCCCCCCAAACCCACCCCCCACATTCCTCCCGTCCTGGGCACCCCCAAATCCAGACCCCTGCACCCCTCACCTCATGGGCACCCCCAAAATCTCCTTTTTTGGTTTTTTGCTCCCCAAACTCAGATCCCTGCGCCCCTCATCACACCCCAGTCACCCCCAAAACCTTCTCATGTCCCCTCCTGGTCACCCCCTGTCCCTCCTGTCCCCTCCCGGTCACCCCCAAACCTCCTGTCCCCTCTCGGTGCCCCCTGCCCCTCCTGTCACCTCTTGGTCACCCCAAAACTTTCTCCTGTCTCCTCCTGGTCACCTGCAAATCTTCTCCTGTCCCCTCCTGGTCACCCCCTGTCCTTCCTGTCCCCCTTCATGTCACCCCCAAACCTTCTCTTGTCCCTTCCTGTGGTCACCCCCAGATCCCTGCACCCTCCACACTCCCAGTCACTCCCAAACCTTCTTCTGTCCCCTCCTGCTCACCCCCAGGTCCCCTCCCCTCCTGATCCCCTCCAAACCTTCTCTTGTCCCCTCCCAGTCACCCCCATCCCTCCTGTCCCCTCCCAGTGCCCCCTGTCCCTCCTGTCCCCTGTTGGTCACCCCAAAACTTTCTCCTGTCCCCTCCTGGTCACCCCCAAACCTTCTCTTGTCCCTTCCTGGTCACCCCCGTCCCTCCTGTCCCCTCCTGGTCACCTGCAAACCTTCTCCTGTCCCCTCCTGGTCACCCCCAGATCCCTGCACCCTCCACACTCCCAGTCACCCCCAAACCTTCTTCTGTCCCCTCCTGGTCACCCCCAGGTCCCCTCCCCTCCTGATCCCCTCCAAACCTTCTCTTGTCCCCTCCCAGTCACCCCCAAACCTCCTGTCCCCTCTCGGTGCCCCCTGTCCCTCCTGTCCCCTCCTAGTCACCCCCAAACCTTTGCCTGTCCCCTCTCGGTCACCCCCTGTCCCTCCTGTCCCCTTCCAGTCACCCCCTGTCCCCTCCTGGTCATCCCCTGTCCCCTCCCGGTCACCCCCTGTCCCTCCTGTCCCCTCCTGGTCACCCCCTGTCCCTCTTGTCCCCTCCCGGTCACCCCCTGTCCCTCCTGTCCCCTCCTGGTCACCCTGCTGTCCCCCCCGTCCCTGCTGTCCCCCTGTCCCCAGACCTCGTGCTCGGGGCTGTACTCGGTGACACTCAGGATCAGTTCGATACCCTGCAGTGTCACCTTCAAACCTTCTCCTGTCCCCCCCGTCCCCCCCTGTCCCCCCCGTCCCCGCTGTCCCCTCGCTGTCCCCGCTGTCCCCAGACCTCGTGCTCAGGGCTGTACTCGGTGACACTCAGGATCAGTTCGATACCCTGCAGTGTCACCTTCAAACCTTCTCCTGTCCCCCCTGTCCCCCCTGTCCCCTCGCTGTCCCCGCTGTCCCCAGACCTCGTGCTCGGGGCTGTACTCGGTGACGCTCAGGATCAGTTTGATGCCCTGCAGTGTCACCTCCAAACCTTCTCCTGTCCCCTCCTGGTCACCCCCTGTCCCCCCCGTCCCCGCTGTCCCCCTGTCCCCTCGCTGTCCCCGCTGTCCCCAGACCTCGTGCTCAGGGCTGTACTCGGTGACACTCAGGATCAGTTCGATACCCTGCAGTGTCACCCCCAAACCTTCTCCTGTCCCCTCCTGTCCCCCCGTCCCCTCGCTGTCCCCGCTGTCCCCAGACCTCGTGCTCGGGGCTGTACTCGGTGACGCTCAGGATCAGTTTGATGCCCTGCAGTGTCACCTCCAGGTCACAGCTGGCCGGGGGCCGCAGGTGAACCGTCAGCTTGCGGGTGGTGGCGATCTGCGGGGACAGAGGGGTCAGCGGGGTCAGGGGGGACAGGGGGGTCAGGGGCGACAGGGGGGACAGAGAGGACAGCAGGGTCAGGAGGGGACAGGGGGACGGGGGGACAGAGGGGACAGAGGGGACAGAGGGGACAGGGGGGACAGGGGGGACAGGGGGGACAGCAGGGTCAGGAGGGGACAGGGGGACAGGGGGCACAGAGGGGACAGCGGGGTCAGGGTGGGGTCAGGGTGGGGTCGGGGGGGGTCGGGATGGGTCAGAGAGGGTCAGGGTGGGGTCAGGGTGTGACCGGGCAGGTCAGGGGGGTCAGGGGTTGGTCAGGGTGGGGTCAGGGTGAGATCAGGGTGGGGTCAGGGTGGGGTCAGGGTGGGGTCAGGGTGGGGTCAGGGTGGGTCCAGGGGGATGGGGGTTGTTCAGGGTGAGGTCAGGGTGGGGTCAGGGTGAGATCAGGATGGGGTCAGGGTGGGGTCAGGGAGGGGTCAGGGTGGGTCCAGGGGGATGGGGGTTGGTCAGGGTGGGGTCAGGGTGGGATCCAGGAGGGTCAGGGTGGGGTCAGGGTGGGGTCAGGGTGGGATCCAGGAGGGTCAGGGTGGGGTCAGGGTGGGGTCAGGGTGGGGTCCAGGAGGGTCAGGGTGGGGTCAGGGTGGGGTCCAGGAGGGTCAGGGCGGGGTCAGGGTGGGGTCCAGGAGGGTCAGGGTGGGGTCAGGGTGGGATCCAGGAGGGTCAGGGTGGGGTCAGGGTGGGGTCAGGGTGGGGTCCAGGAGGGTCAGGGTGGGGTCAGGGTGGGGTCAGGGTGGGTCCAGGGGGATGGGGGTTGATCAGGGTGGGGTCAGGGGGGTCAGGGTGGGGTCAGAGAGGGTCAGGGTGGGGTCAGGGTGGGTCAGGATGGGTCCAGGGGGATGGGGGTTGATCAGGGTGGGGTCAGGGGGGTCAGGGTGGGGTCAGAGAGGGTCAGGGTGGGGTCAGGGTGGGTCAGGATGGGTCCAGGGGGATGGGGGTTGATCAGGGTGGGGTCAGGGTGGGGTCCAGGAGGGTCAGGGTGGGGTCAGGGGGGTCAGGGGGGTCAGGGGGGTCAGGGTGGGTCAGGGGGTGGCTCCTTGCTCCCACCTTCTGCATGGCGGCGCAGAGGATGCCGTTGCCCTGGTGGTACGGGACCTCCACGGAGCCCAGGAACTGCACCGTGAAACGCTCCAGCCAGCACGGGTTCCGCTTCAGCCCTGGGGAGTTAATAACCAATTAATTAACCCTGTAATTCATTAATATCCTCACACCCAGGAGGGGTTCAAAGGGCTCCAGCCAGCACGGGTTCCACTTCAGCCCTGGGGGATTAATAACCAATTAATTAACCCCATAATTCATTAATGTCATCACACCCAGGAGTTCAGAGGGCTCCAGCCAGCACGGGTTCCGCTTCAGCCCTGGGGAATTAATAACCAATTAATTAACCCCGTAATTCATTAATGTCATCACACCCAGGAGGGGTTCAGAGGGCTCCAGCCAGCACAGACACGGGACAGACGCTAATTAACCCTGTAATTCATTAATATCATCACACCCAGGAGTTCAGAGGGCTCCAGCCAGCACGGGTTCCTCTTCAGCCCTGGGGGATTAATAACCAATTAATTAACGCCGTAATTCATTAATGTCATCACAACTAGGAGGAGTTCAAAGGGCTCCAGCCAGCAGGGGTTCCGCTTCAGCCCTGGGGAATTAATAACCAATTAATTAACCCCGTAATTCATTAATGTCATCACACCCAGGAGGAGTTCAAAGGGCTCCAGCCAGCACGGACACGGGACAGACACTAATTAACCCCGTAATTCATTAATATCCTCACACCCAGGAGGGGTTCAAAGGGCTCCAGCCAGCACGGGTTCCGCTTCAGCCCTGAGGAATTAATAATACCAATAACCAATTAATTAACCCCGTAATTCATTAATGTCATCACACCCAGGAGGGGTTCAAAGGGCTCCAGCCAGCACGGACACGGGACAGACACTAATTAACCCTGTAATTCATTAATTTCCTCGCATGCATGAATTTCTGTGGATTATTTTGGTATTGTATGGTGCACAGTTTCTTTTTAGGTAACTGCATCGTTATTTTCCAATACTGAGGTTTTTATTTAAAATAAAAAATTAAAAAAGGCTCTAGTTTAAAAAAACGCAACCAAAATTTTAAATAATTTTAAATAATTTTAAGTAATTTTAAATAATTTTAAATAAATTTAAATAATTTTAAATTATTTATTTATTACTTATTATTTATTTAATATTATATTATATTATATTATATTAATGTTTTATAGTTATGGTATATTATATATATTATGTTATATATTATATATTACAAATCTATATTATATTTATATTATTTCTATTATTTATTTATATATTTATATTAATAATTCTATTTATATTTATATTTATATTTATACTTATATTTATATTTATATTTACATTTATATTTATATTATGCAGGGCTTTTTATTACTTATAGCTTATATATTGTTTAAAATTGTGGCTTTCAATATTATTTTTTAACTTTTGTAAATTATTTTCATATGGTACTCTTTTTTCATATTTTCATATGTAATCTCTTTTTTAAATAACTCTTAATCATTTAAAATAACTATGTAGATGCTGTTTTTTGCTAATATATAACATGTAATATATAATATATAAAATAATATAAAATATAAAATATAATATATAATACAGCAATTATATATAATAGTTATATAATTGTATAATAATTAATAGCAAACATATATAATATATAATATATAATTATATAATTATATAATTATATAATTATATAATATATAATTATATTATTATATATTATATGTTATATATTATATGTAATTATATAATTATAATTATAATTAATAAACATATATTAATTATATAATATATAATCCTTGTAATTTATGTCTGCAAGTTATTTTGCTGTAGTACAGTTTGTAATCTCTTTATAAAAACCTATGTAGTTGTTGGCTTTTGCTATCATATATCATATATCATATATCATATATCATATATCATATATCATATATCATATATCATATATCATATATCATATATCATATATCATATATCATATATTAGGTATTAGGTATTAGGTATTAGGTATTAGTTTTTATGTGTCATATATCATATTATAATTAATTAATATTATTATATAATAACTCTTGCAATTCATTTTGATATCGTACCATTTGTAATCTCTTTTAAAATATCTACGTCGTCATTGGCTTCTGCTATTACATATATATAATCATAACATCAGATAATTACACAAGTATATATTAACTATAATTAATTAATGCAATTATTAACTTTTGCCAGTTATTTTGCCATAGTGCAGCTTTTTATTCTCTTTTAAAATAACTATGTAGTCATTGGCTTTCGCCATTATATATATATAATGGTATAATTATATATTAACATCATAATTAATTAATATAATCATTAACTTCTGCAAATTCTTGTGATACAGTACACTTTCTATTCTCTTTTTAAAAAATTACGCAGTTGTTGGCTTTTGCTGTAATATCTTATATATAACTCTATAATTATCTATTAGATTATAACTAATTAATGTAATTATATATTAACTTTTGCGGCTTATTTGTACATCGTACAGTTTGCAATCCCTTCAAATAAACTGCACGGTTATTTTAAATATTGCCTTTTCATCCAAAAAATAAAAGGTTTTTTTTGCTGTGGTATTTAAAATAATGGTGTTTGCCATATTTATTATTTCTAATAATAGGTATTTTAATATTTATTTAAATATTTATTTTAACATTTTTAATAATATTCCTCCATATTTATTATTTTTTTAACTTCTGCAAATTATTTTGATATCAGTTTTTAATCTCTTCAAATAGCTACGTAGTCGTTGGCTCTCGCTATTTTATATCTATAATTGTACAATTACATATATAACAAATAACATAATAACTTCGTCATTAATTAATATAATGATATATTAACTTCTGCAAACTATTTTTAAATTGCACAGTGTGTGATATCTTTTCAAATAACTACGCAGCCGTTGTCTTTCAGTATTATGTAGTACATATATAATTATATATTCATTTTGTTGTTAATTAATATAATTAAAACCAGGTGGAGTGGTGTTCTTTAGCCCTTCCAGGACCTATTCCTCATAGCTCTGGGGGGATACCTTCTGTTAAACCAGGTGGAGAAATTTTTCTTTATCCCTTCCAGGACCTATTCCTCATAACTCTGGGGGATAGCTGCTGTTAAACCAGCTGGGGCAGTGTTCGTTATCCCTTCCAGGACCTGTCCCTCCTAACTCTGGGGGATATCTTCTGTTAAACCAGCTGGGGCAGTGTTCGTTATCCCTTCCAGGACCTATTCCTCCTAACTCTGGGGGATATCTTCTCTTAAACCAGGTGGGGCAGTGTTCTTTATCCCTTCCAGGACCCGTCCCTCATATTTCTGGGGGGATACTTTCTGTTAAACCAGCTGTGGCAGTGTTCTTTAGCCCTTCCAGGACCTGTCACTCATAACTCTGGGGGATATCTGCTGTCAAACAACCTGGGGCAGTGTTCTTTAGCCCTTCCAGGACCCGTCCCTCCTAACTCTGAGGGATATCTTCTGTTAAACCAGCTGGGGCAGTGTTCGTTATCCCTTCCAGGACCTGTCCCTCTTAACTCTGGGGGATATCTGCTGTCAAACAACCTGGGGCAGTGTTCTTTAGCCCTTCCAGGACCTGTCCCTAATAACTCTGGGGGATATCTGCTGTCAAACCAGCTGGGGCAGTGTTCTTTAGCCCTTCCAGGACCTGTCCCTCTTAACTCTACGGGATATCTGCTGTCAAACCAGCTGGGGCAGTGTTCTTTAGCCCTTCCAGGACCTGTCCCTTATAATTCTGGGGGATATTCCTATTCTTTTAATATTCCCATTATTTTAATCCTATTCTTTTAATTTTAATATTCCTATTCAGAACTGATATTTCATATTTATTTTTAATATTCCTCGCCGAGAACTGCTCTTCCTACTCCCGTGTCTCTGCCTGAAAAGCTCCTTTGTTTCAAAATCGATCATGGATAATTGAAAATTGGTAATTGATAATTGGTAATTAATTGATAATTGGTAATTGATAATTGTTAATTTGGGAGGGAGGGTGGTTGGAATTCTCCATCCCCAGGGAGGCTCTGGCTTTCCCTCTCACCTGTTTTCCCAAACCGAGAGAAAATTAAATTTTTAACTTTTTTTAAAATTAAATTACATTTCTCCAAATGTAATTTTGGAGACATTTCGGAGCCCCGGGCAGGGAGAATTTTGGGTTTTTCTCTGCTGAAAACGCCAAATTTGACCTGAAGCCATGGAAAAGTCTCCCAAAATTGAGTGACAGCGCTGGGATTGCGGAGTTGGAATGGAAATGTGTGAGGGCACAGGGTGCAAAAGTTAGAATTATTAATTAGCGTATTAGTTTATATATTTAATTAGTATAGATTACTCTATGCCTATTAGTATGTAGTAATAGATATAAAGTAAAAGATATTAAGTAATAAATATTCAGTAATAGACATACAGTAATATATATAATTTTATAAATATATATTATTTAATCTATAATATATATAATATATAATCTGCATATTAAATATATATAATGTATAAATAGAATAAATATTATATATATAATTAATATATAAATTATATATGAAACATATATTTAATATATGTTATATATAAATATAATAAATATATTATAGATAAAATAAATATATAAGCAATATATACAGCCTATGTATATCTATTTATATATATATATAAATATATATACAGATATATAGATATACATATCTATTTAATATATAATATATATTATATAATATATATTATTTTTATAAATAAATAATATATAAAAAGATATATCGTTAATATATATTATATATAAATATGATAAATACATAATAGATATAAAATAAATCTATAAATAATATATAAAACAATATATTATATTATATTATATTATATTATATTATATTATATTATATTATATTATACTATACTATAGTATAGTATACTATATTATAGTATAGTATAGTATGGTATAGTATAGTATATTACATTATATATTATTATATATTATTATACATTATGATATATTATGATATAATATATTATGATACAATATACTATGATATATTATAATCTATTATGATATATTATTATATATTTCTATATATTCTATATATCTATATATTCTATATATAGATATATATATTATATATATTTCTAGATAATTTTATAAATACATATTTATTAATAAATAAATCCACGGAGGTTTTAGGGCAGAGGCTGAGTTCTTCTTTCCCACCTTCCCCACGGCTCTGGGTGCTGTTTTGTCATTGGGTACAAAAACCCTCCCTGCGGGCAGTGGGTGGTCGGTTATTGGGTTAAAATAAAAATAATTCAGGTGTCGTTTGTTAATTGGATAATTTGTGCCCAAAAGGCCTCGGAAGGAGCCAGGGCCGGGGTCATTTCTCCATTTGCTGGCCTGTGAGACCCTAATGTGGGTAAGAATTGACAAACATCTGAGCCCCAACACAAAAACTGCACCTCCCGAGCACCAATCCCGGCTCTGAGGGAGGAGGAGGAGATAAGAAACCCACGAGGAGATGAGAAACCCACCAGAGAAGGTAAAAAAACCCAAGAGAAAATCAAAAAATCCAGAAGAGGAGATAAGAAACCCACCAGAGAAGATAAGAACACCACCAGAGAAGATAAAAAACCCACAAGAGGAGATAAGAAACCCACCAGAGGAGATAAGAAACCCACCAGAGGAGATAAGAAACCCACCAGAGGAGATAAAAAAAACCCACCAGGGAAGATAACCCAAGATAAGATAAGAAACCCACCAGAGGAGATAAAAAAAAACCACAAAAGAAGATAAAAAACCCAAGAGAAGAACCCCACCAGAGAAGATAAATAAACCCAAGAGGAGATAAGAAACCCACCAGAGAAGATAAGAAACCCACCAGAGGAGATAAAAAAACCCAAGAGAAGATAAGAAACCCACCAGAAAAGATAAGAAACCCACTAGAGGAGATAAAAAAACCCACCAGAGGAGATAAGAAACCCAAGAGGAGATAAGAACCCCACCAGAGAAGATAAATAAACCCAAGAGGAGATAAGAAACCCACCAGAGAAGATAAATAAACTGAAGAGAAGATAAAAAAACCCACAAAAGAAGATAAAAAACCCAAGAGGAGATAAGAAACCCACCAGAGAAGATAAATAAACTGAAGAGAAGATTAAAAAACTCACAAAAGAAGATAAAAAACCCAAGAGGAGATAAGAACCCCACCAGAGGAGATAAAAAAAACCCAAGAGAAGATAGGAAACCCAAAAGAAGATAAGAACCCCACCAGAGAAGATAAGCAACCCACCAGAGGAGATAAAAAAACCCACCAGAGGAGATAAGAAACCCAAGAGGAGATAAGAACCCCACAAGAGAAGATAAATAAACCCACCAGAGAAGATAAATAAACCCAAGAGGAGATAAGAAACCCACCAGAGAAGATAAATAAACTGAAGAGAAGATAAAAAAACTCACAAAAGAAGATAAAAAACCCAAGAGGAGATAAGAAACCCACCAGAGAAGATAAATAAACCCAAGAGAAGATAAGAACCCCACCAGAGGAGATAAAAAACCCAAGAGAAGATAAGAACCCCACCAGAGAAGATAAGAAACCCAAGAGGAGATAAAAAAACCCACCAGAGGAGATAAAAAACCCAAGAGGAGATAAGAAACCCAAGAGGAGATAAGAACCCCACAAGAGAGGATAAATAAACCCACCAGAGAAGATAAATAAACCCACCAGAGAAGATAAGAAACCCAAGAGGAGATAAGGAAGCCCCGTACCGATGGCGTCGCGGGCCGTCCCCACCACCTCGTGGGCGTAGAAGGCGGGGAAGATGCCGCGCTCGCCCGTCCTCATGTTGTAGCCCCGGTACCAGTAATCGTCCTCCTCCAGCTCCACCAGGATGGGGTCGTCCACGTCCAGCTCCAGCTCGTCCTCGTGGCGCGGGATGAACCTGGAGGAGGGACGCGGGGAGGGACGGGATGGGGACACGGGCACGGGGACAAAGCCCAAACTCTGCGTCCCTTGGGTCATCATCACCCCAAAGCCACACCCTTGACCTTCTGGTCAGCCCCAAACCCCAAACTCTGCACACCTCGGGTCATCGTCACCCTAAAACCATTGTCCTGAGCTCCTGGTCAGTCCCAAAGCCGAAACTCTGCACCTCACAGGTCATCATCACCCTAAAACCATTGTCCTGAGCTCCTGGTCAGCCCCAAAATCCAAACTCTGCACCTCTCATCACCCTAAAACCGTTGCCCTGAGCTCCTGGTCAGCCCCAAACCCCAAACTCTGCACCCCTTGGGTCATTGTCACCATAAAACCGTTTCCCTGAGCTCCTGGTCAGCACCAAACTCTGCACCTCACAGGTCATCATCACCCTAAAACCACTCCCCTGAGCTCCTTGTGAGCCCCAAACTCTGCACCCCTTGGGTCACCATCACCCTAAAACCGTTCCCCTGAGCTCCTGGTCAGCCCCAAACCCCAAACTCTGCACCCCTCAGGTCATCATCACCCTAAAACCATTGCCCTGAGCTCCTGGTCAGCCCCAAACCCCAAACTCTACATCCTTCAGGTCATCATTTCCCCAAGGACACTGTCCTGAGCTCCTGGTCAGCCCCAAACTCTGCACCCCTTGGGTCATCATCACCCCAAAACCATTCCCCTGAGCTCCTGGGCAGCCCCAAAACCCCAAACTCTGCACCCCTCAGCTCCTTGTCACCCCAAAGCCACTGCCCTGAGCTTCTGGTCAGTCCCAAACTCTGCACCCCTCAGGTCAACATCATCACCCTAAAACTGTTCCCCTGAGCTCCTGGTCACCCCCAAACCCCAAACTCTGCATCCCTTGTGTCACCATCACCCTAAAACCATTGCCCTGACTTCCTGGTCAGCCCCAAACCCCCAAATTCTGCACCTCTCATCACCCCAAAGACACTGCCCTGAGCTCCTGGTCAGCCCCAAAATCCAAACTCTTCATCCCTTGGGTCATCATCACCCTAAAACTGTTCCCCTGAGCTCCTGGTCAGCCCCAAACTCTGCACCCCTTGGGTCACCATCACCCTAAAACCATTGCCCTGACTTCCTGGTCAGCCCCAAACCCCCAAACTGTGCACCTCTCATCACCCCAAAGACACTGCCCTGAGCTCCTGGTCAGCCCCAAACCCCAAATTCTACATCCTTCAGGTCATCATCACCCTAAAACCATTGCCCTGACCTCCTGGTCAGCCCCAAACCCCAAACTCTACATCCTTCAGGTCATCATTTCCCCAAGGACACTGTCCTGAGCTCCTGGTCAGCCCCAAACTCTGCACCCCTTGGGTCATCATCACCCCAAAACCATTCCCCTGAGCTCCTGGGCAGCCCCAAAACCCCAAACTCTGCACCCCTCAGCTCCTTGTCACCCCAAAGCCACTGCCCTGAGCTTCTGGTCAGCCCCAAACTCTGCACCCCTCAGGTCAACATCATCACCCTAAAACTGTTCCCCTGAGCTCCTGGTCACCCCCAAACCCCAAACTCTGCATCCCTTGTGTCATCATCACCCTAAAACCATTCCCCTGAGCTCCTGGTCAGCCCCAAACCCCAAACTCTGCACCTCTCATCACCCCAAAGCCACACCCCTGAGCTCCTGGTCAGCCCCAAACCCCAAACTCTACATCCTTCAGGTCATCATCACCCCAAAGACACTGCCCTGACCTCCTGATCAGCCCCAAACTCTGCACCCCTTGGGTCATTGTCACCATAAAACTGTTCCTCCGAGCTCCTGGTCAGCCCCAAACCCCAAACTCTGCACCCCTTGGGTCATCATCACCCCAAAACCATTCCCCTGAGCTCCTGGTCAGCCCCAAACCCCAAACTCTGTGCCCCTCAGGTCATCCTCACCCCCCCAAAGCCACACCCCTGCACCCCTCAGCAGCTCCCAGTCACCCCCAAATTCAGCCCCCTGATCTCCTGGTCACCCCCAAATCCACTCCCCTCAGTCCCTCACCACCCAAAAATCCACCCCACTACACCCTGATCTCCTGGTCACCCCCAAACCCAGACCCCTGTGCCCCACATCACCCCAAAAATCCACCCCACTATACCCTGACTTCCTGGTGACCCCCAAATCCACTCCCCTCAGTCCCTCACCACCCCAAAAATCCACCCCATGACCTCCTGGTCACCCCTAAACCCCAAAACCAGACCCCTCCCCTCCTCACCCCCATGCTCAGACCCCTGCCCCCCGCAGAGCCCAGGGACAGCCACCCCAGGGGTCACCAGGGGTCCCTGGGGTGTCACTGCAGGCCCTGGGTGTCCCTGGCAGGGTCCCTGGGGTGTCACTGCAGGCCCTGGGTGTCCCTGGCAGGGTCCCCGGGGTGCCACTGCAGGCCCTGGGTGTCCCTGGCAGGGTCCCTGGGGTGTCACTGCAGGCCCTGGGTGTCCCTGGCAGGGTCCCCGGGGTGCCACTGCAGGCCCTGGGTGTCCCTGGCAGGGTCCCTGGGGTGTCACTGCAGGCCCTGGGTGTCCCTGGCAGGGTCCCCGGGGTGCCACTGCAGGCCCTGGGTGTCCCTGGCAGGGTCCCCAGGGTGTCACTGCAGGCCCTGGGTGTCCCTGGCAGGGTCCCCGGGGTGTCACTGCAGGCCCTGGGTGTCCCTGGCAGGGTCCCCGGGGTGCCACTGCAGGCCCTGGGTGTCCCTGGCAGGGTCCCTGGGGTGTCCCTGGCAGGGTCCCTGGGGTGCCACTGCGGGCCCTGGGTGTCCCTGGCAGGGTCCCTGGGGTGTCACTGCAGGCCCTGGGGTGTCCCTGGCAGGGTCCCCGGGGTGCCACTGCGGGCCCTGGGTGTCCCTGGCAGGGTCCCCGGGGTGCCACTGCAGGCCCTGGGTGTCCCTGGCAGGGTCCCCAGGGTGTCACCACGGGCCCTGGGTGTCCCTGGCAGGGTCCCTGGGGTGTCACTGCAGGCCCTGGGTGTCCCTGGCAGGGTCCCTGGGTGTCCCTGGCAGGGTCCCTGGGGTGTCCCTGGCAGGGTCCCTGGGTGTCCCTGGCAGGGTCCCTGGGGTGTCACTGCAGGCCCTGGGTGTCCCTGGCAGGGTCCCCGGGGTGTCACCACGGGCCCTGGGTGTCCCTGGCAGGGTCCCTGGGGTGTCACTGCAGACCCTGGGTGTCCCTGGCAGGGTCCCCGGGGTGTCACTGCAGACCCTGGGTGTCCCTGGCAGGGTCCCCGGGGTGTCACCGCGGGCCCTGGGTGTCCCTGGCAGGGTCCCTGGGGTGTCACCACGGGCCCTGGGTGTCCCTGGCAGGGTCCCTGGGGTGTCACCGTGGACCCTGGGTGTCCCTGGCAGGGTCCCCGGGGTGTCACTGCAGACCCTGGGTGTCCCTGGCAGGGTCCGTGGGGTGTCACCACGGGCCCTGGGTGTCCCTGGCAGGGTCCCTGGGGTGTCACCACGGGCCCTGGGTGTCCCTGGCAGGGTCCCCAGGGTGTCACCCACCCGGGGTGGCCTCACCTGAAGACGGCGCGGTGGGTCTGCTCCCGCTCCTCGCCGTTCACCGTGCAGGAGAACAGCCCGAAGGACTCTGTGCCTGCGGGGACAGGGGACAGCTGCCACCCCCATGGGGACAGGGGACAGCCCAGGGGGACAGGGGACAGCTGCCACCCCCATGGGGACAGGGGACAGCCCATGGGGACAGGGGACAGCCCACGGGACAGGGGACACAGGGGACAGCTGCCACCCCCTGGGGACAGGGGACAGCTGCCACCCCCAGGGGACAGGGGACAGCCCAGGGGGACAGGGGACAGCCCAGGGGGACAGGGGACAGCTGCCACCCCCATGGGGACAGGGGACAGCCCATGGGGACAGGGGACAGCCCAGGGGGACAGGGGACAGCCCACGGGACAGGGGACACAGGGGACAGCTGCCACCCCCTGGGGACAGGGGACAGCTGCCACCCCCAGGGGACAGGGGACAGCCCAGGGGGACAGGGGACAGCCCAGGGGGACAGGGGACAGCTGCCACCCCATGGGGACAGGGGACAGCCCATGGGGACAGAGGACAGCCCAGGGGGACAGGGGACACAGGGGACAGCTGCCACCCCCAGGGGACAGGGGACAGCTGCCACCCCCTGGGGACAGGGGACAGCTGCCACCCAAGGGGGACAGGGGACAGCCATGCCAGGGCCCCCAGGGGACAGGGGACAGCTGCCACCCCCCTGGGGACAGCCCCGCCCATGTCCCCGTGGGCCCTCCTGGGTCAGGACCCTCCTGGGGGTCCCACCCGGACCCTCCCCAGCAGAGCAGGGCTGGGGGCCCTCGTGGGCACTGTGAGCCTGCCCCGTGCCCCGTGACATGTCACGACATGCGGTGACATATCGTGACATGGCACACGGGAATGACGCCAGGGACAGGGCAAGGAGGGCAGCCGGTGGGAGGAGAGCCAGGACAGCATGACATGTGTCACGACATCCTGTGACATATCGTGACATGGCACACAGGAATGGCGCCAGGGACAGGATGGCTGGGGCAGCACAGCACATGTCACGACATCCCAGACATATCGTGACATGACATGGCACACAGGAATGGTGCCAGGGACAGGGCAGGGAGGGCAGCCAGTGCGAGGAGAGCCAGGACAGCATGACATGTGTCACGACATCCTGTGACATATCGTGACATGACACATGGGAATGGCGCCAGGGACAGGATGGCTGGGGCAGCACAGCACATGTCACGACATCCCAGACATATCGTGACATGACATGGCACACAGGAATGGTGCCAGGGACAGGACAGGGAGGACAGCTGGTGCGAGGACAGCCAGGACAGCATGGCACATGTCACGACATCTCGTGACATATCGTGACATGACACATGGGAATGGTGCCTGGGACAGGCAGCCAATGCGAGGAGAGCCAGGACAGCGTGGCACATGTCACGACATCCCGTGACATATCGTGACATATCATGACATGACACAAGAGGCTACACAGGAACAGCCTGGGGAGCACACGGGGCTGGGCAGCTGGTGCACCAAGGTCACGCAGACCAGCCCAGGACACCGCCACCCGTCACGACACGTCACGACACGTCACAACATGTCGCGACACACACCGCCGCCGCTTACTGGAGGAGCGGGAGGTGCTGTTGACGAAGACGTTGAGGAACTTCTTGGAGAACTGCAGGTCGGCCTCGGGGGAGGAGTCCTCGGAGGAGCTGCGGGCGTCGGGGGCCCCCAGGGCGTCGCCGAAGGCGGCCTCGTCGTCGCAGGCGCGCAGGATGTCGCTGTCGTCGCTCAGCACCGAGGTGCAGCGCCGCAGGCTGACCAGCTCCAGCTGCGTGTGCTCGTCCACCACCAGCGTGTACTTGACCGAGTCGTAGGCCAGCGACTCGTCCAGCGCCACCGCCGGCGGCTCGGGAGGAGCCTCCCCGGCCGGGCTGCCCCGGCGCGAGGCCGCCTCGGCCTCCTCCAAGGCCATGGCGAAGCCCAGGTTGGTCTTGGCCGTGGAGACGTCCAGCGCGGCGGGGTCGCCGTCGGCCGCTAACCGGACGTCGTCGATCATGGAGTCGGCCTCCAGCACGCCCGAGTCCAGGTCCCCGTCGAGGGCCCAGCGCCGGGGGCTGGCGGGGCGGCGATCCCCACCGCCGACGGCGGTTTTGGCGCCGGGTGACGCCCGCGGTGGCGGCGGCGGCGGCGGCGGTGGCGGCGCCGGGCGGCAGCCCAAAGTGGCCAGGACCTCGGAGGCGTCCAGGCGGTCGAGGGCGACGGGGCGGCCGGGGCAGACGGGCGCGATGGTGTCGTTGGTGGGGTTGCTGAGGAAGAGGAAGGGCCCCGGCTCCTCGGCCGGCGGCTCCGGCGGCGGCTCGGCGGCCGCGTGCTCGGCCTCGGCCAGGGAGCTGCGCAGCGTCTCCATGTCCACCAGCTCGATGGCGCCGCGCTGGCACCGCGCCGAGCCCCCCGCTGCCGTCACCGCCGCCTCCCCCGGCGCCGCCGGCGAGTCCCGCGGGCCCGGCTCCTCGTCCAGCGCCTCGCTCAGGATCTCGGGCTCCAGGTCAGAGGCGGGCGAGATGGTGTCGCAGAGCGAGTGGCTGTTCTGGAAGCACTCGTCCGGGCACTTGATGGGGTACGAGCCCTCCGAGATCATCTTGTTCACCAGGTTGCTGAGCAGCCAGGGTGAGTCCGAGTCCTCGCTCAGGTCGGGCTCCGACTCCGAGTCGGAGTCGTACTCGCTGTTGTCCTCCTCGTCCGCCTCGGGCATCAGCTTGGGCCCCACGGGCAGGTAGAAGGAGCGGCGGATGCTCTCCAGGCTGTGGTCGGGGTCGATCTTCAGGTCCAGGGGGCTGGCGCTGGACACCTCGGTCTGGCCCTCGGGCGCGGGGCCGTCGGCCGGGTCCAGGCTGTCGTAGTAGGCGTCCATCTTCAGCTCGGCCAGGCTCTCCCTCCGCAGCACGCCGCGCTCTCCTGGCGGGCCCCTCTCGGCCGGCTCCTCCTCGTCCTCCTTGCCCTTGTCCAGCAGCAGCGAGTCCTTGATGCCCAGCAGGCCGGGCGCCTCCAGCTCGGGCTCCAGCTCTCCCTCGGAGCCGGGCGAGCTGGCCTCCTCGATGGAGTTGGTCAGGTGCGAGGAGCGGCCGCTGCTGCTGTCGCTGCTCAGGTCCAGCTCGGTCTCGGAGATGGAGGAGATCATGTTGCTGACCAGGCGCCCGCCGGCGAAAGCCGCCTCCAGCTCCCCGTCCGAGTCGGAGCCGGGCGAGCTCAGCTCATCCCCGCGCCGCCCGCCGGGCAGGAAGGCCTTGGCCGTGCGGCTGGTCAGGTCGGCCTCGATGCCCGGGTCCGAGGAGGGCGAGGTGGTCTCCGAGGAACCCGAGGGGTGGCCGCGTACGCTGGCGGCCCGGCCGGAGCGGGCGCCCTCCCCGTCGGAGCTGAGCGGCTCCGCGGGAGCTCCGGCCCGCTCCGGCCGCGGGGGCTGCGGCTGCGGGCGGGGGGACCCCGGGCTGCCGCCGCCCTGGGGCTGCGTGGGGGCCTGGGGGGCGGCCTGGGGCGGGGGGGCGGCCTCGGGGGCGCCGGGGGGAGCGGCGGGCCCTGTTGGAGAGAGACAGGGGTGAGGCGGGGGCGGCTGGCGGGGGCGCGGCGGGGAGAGCGGAGCTCGGAGCGCAGCGGAGATGAGGTTCATGTTAAAATCGGGCGCGGCTCTCGGGGGCGATGGGTTACCATGTGCCAGGGACTCGGGGCTGTTGCCTTGCGAGTCCAAGGGGGAGGGCGGCAGCGAAGGGGGAGCCCCCCCGGGGCCCGGCGGGCTCTCCAGGCAGGGTCCGTCCAGGATGCAGGCGTGGGGGGACGAGTGTCCTGCGGGGGAGGGTGACACGGGGCCGGTGTCACCGGGAGGGCAGGGAGCCCGGCGGCGGCACAGCCCCGATGGCACAGCCACTGTCACACCCCAGTGTCACACCCCAGTGTCACACCCCATTGTCACAACCCTGCTGTCACACCCCATTGTCACAACCCTGGTGTCACACCCCAGTGTCACAACCCCTGCCCCTGTGGCACCCCACTGTGACACCCCCCTGTCACACCTCGCTGTCACACCCATTGTCATACCCCACTGTCACACCCCACTGTCACACCCCCTGTGTCACAGCCCCTATCACACTCCACTGTCACACCCCATTATCACACCCGCTGTCACACCCATTGTCACAACCCCTGTCCCTGTGGCACCCTGCTGTCACACCCCCTGTCCCACCCCAGTGTCACACCCCCTGTCACACCCACTGTCACACCCACTGTCACACCCCACTGTCACACCCCACTGTCACACCCCCTGTCCCCCGCGCTGTCCCTGCGCTGTCCCCGCGCTGTCCCCATGCTGTCCCCCACGCTGTCCCCTGTCCCCCGCGCTGTCCCTGCGCTGTCCCCGCGCGGTCCCCACGCTGTCCCCCACGCTGTCCCCTGTCCCCGCTCTGTCCCCGCGCTCACCGGTGTGTGAGGAAGAGGAGGAGGAGGAGGAGGAGTGCAGCAGCGCCTCCTGCCAGCTGGGCCGGGGCGCGGCCGGGGCGAAGCCGCCGTTGTTGTTCAGGGAATCCTGCGGGAAGAGCAGCGCGGGGGGCGCTCAGAGCGGGACCCCCGACAGCGCCCGGGGACCCCCAGGGGACACCGACCGAGGGGACACCAGCCCAGGGGACACACAGGCCCAGGGGACACCAGCCAAGGGGACACACGGGCTCAGGGGACACACGGGCCCAGGGGACACACGGGCCCAGGGGACACCAGCCAAGGGGACACACGGGCCCAGGGGACACCAGCCGAGGGGACACACGGGCTCAGGGGACACACAGGCCCAGGGGACACACGGGCTCAGGGGACACACGGGCTCAGGGGACACACGGGCGGTGTGGCGGGGGAGCGCTGGGAGGTGCCCGGGTTCCTCCTGAGCAGGGCGCTCACACCCCCCTGGGTCCCCTGCGGGCAGGCGGGGGTGGTGGCACCGCGGGGACAAAGCCAGCACCGGCGCTGAGCCGCGGGACAGCCCGGTGCCAGCCCGGCCCGGTGCCAGCCCGGCCCGGTGTCACCCCAGCCTGCGGGGGGACCCCTGAGCCGGCCCCAGAGTTCTGGGAGTGCCCGGAGACCCAGGAATGTTCGGAGCCTCCCGGGGATGTTTGGAGCCCCCCGGGGATGTTGGGAGCCCCCAGGGATGTTCGGAGCCCCCCGGGGATGTTTGGAGCCCCCGGGATGTTTGGAGCCCCCGGGATGTTTGGAGCCCCCCGGGATGTTGGGACCCCCCCAGGGATGTTCGGAGCCCCCAGGGATGCCCAGAGCCCCAGGAATGTTTGGAGCCCCCCGGGATTTTCAGAGCCCCCGGGAATGTTCGGAGCCCCCCGGGGATGTTTGGAGCCCCCAGGAATGTTCGGAGCCCCCCGGGGATGTTCGGAGTCCCCAGGAATGTTCAGAGCCCCTCGGGATGTTTGGAGCCCCCCGGGAATGTTTGGAGTCCCAGGAATGGCCAGAACCCCCAGAACCGCCTGGAGTCCCCCGGGATGTTTGGACCCCCCAGGAATGTTCGGAGCCCCCCGGGGATGTTCGGGAATGTCGCGCCGGCAGCTGCGGATTAGTCCCTCGGGGAAGCGCGGGCAGCGCTAATCCCGGCGGATCCCGGCGGATCCCGGGATTAGGGAGCGCGGCCGGAGGCACCGGGCACCGACCGGGGAGGGCCCGGCAGGGACCGGGGGTGGGGACCGGGGGGGACAGGGACGGGAATGGGCGGGGGGGGGGGGGGACAGGGGTGGGGGGATGGGAATGGGGAAATGGGAATGGGGGAAATGGGGGATGGGAATGGGGAAATGGGAATGGGGGACGGGAATGGGAATGGGGGATGGGATTGGGGGATATGGGAATGGGAATGGCGGATATGGGATGGGAATGGGGAAATGGGAATAGGGGACAGGAATGGGGATGGGGGATGGGAATGGAGGAAATGAGAATGGGAATGGGGGATGGGGATGGGGAAATGGGAATGGGGGATGGGATTGGGAATGGGGAGATGGGAATGGGGGAAATGGGGGATGGGAACGGGGGATAGGGGAATGGGGGATATGGGAATGGGGGACAGGAATGGGGATGGGAATGGGAATGCGGGATGAGAATGGGGGGAATGGGGGATGGAAATGGGGGATATGGGAATGGGGATGGGGGATGGGAATGGGGGACGGAAATGGGGAGGTTGGAGATGGGGATGGAGAATGGGAATGGGGGAGATGGGAATGGCTGCTGGGGGGGACAGGGATGGGTTCGGGGGGGACACAAGGATGGGGACAGGGACACAGGGAGCGAGGAGCACGATGTCGCCTCCTCCCGGGATCCCGACGGGGCGGATCCCGGCGGATCCTGGGGCTCCACCCGCCCCACCCAGCGGGGGACAGAGCGAGGCGGGGACCCCCGGGCAGGACCCCCGGGCGGGCTGTGACCGCCACCCCCCCGGGAGGCCCCCCCGGGGGCAGCAGCGCCGGGAAAAGCGGGAGGGGAGAGGGGGGGGAGCCCGAAATTCCCGAGGGCCCCGCGGTTCCCTGGCAACGGCGGCGGCTGCGGCCGCTTCCCACGCACTGCGGCGGCGCCTGCGCGGCGACACCGGGACAGCCCCGCGGCGACATCCCGGGGGGACATCCCGGGGGGACAGCCCGGGGGGACATCCCGGGGGGGACATCCCGGGGGCAGGAAAAGGGGGGACATGGGGACATCCCCGAGGGGACCCCCGGTGCGGGAAATGGGGGGACACGGGGCGGGCACGGGCACGGGAGAGCGGGGAAGACGGGAGGGGAGGGACAGTGACACCGGGAGGGATGAAGGGACAGTGACACCAAGGTGGAAGGGAAGGGGCAGTGACCCCAGAGAGGAGGGGACAGTGACCCAGAGGAGGGGACAGTGACCCCGGGGATGAAGGGACAGTGACCCAGAGGAGGGGACAGTGACCCCGGGGATGAATGGACAGTGACCCCAGGGATGAAGGGACAGTGACCCCAGCAGAGGGGAGGGGACAGTGACCCCGGGGATGAAGGGACAGTGACCCCAGAGGGGAGGGGACAGTGACCCCGGGGATGAAGGGACAGTGACCCTGGGGTTGAAGGGACAGTGACCCCAGCAGAGGGGAGGGGACAGTGACCCCAGCAGAGGGGAGGGGACAGCGCCGCCAGCCCCTCCTCACCTGCGTGCCCGGCGCCGTCAGGTTCAGCGTGGTGGGGCGGTGCTTCTGCGTCTCCTCCAGGGCCGGCGAGGGGATGGGCGAGGCCGAAGGGGACGGCGGCGCCTCCAGCTGGTTGCCTTCCTCCTCCTCCTCCTCCTCCTCTTCCTCGTCGTCGTCATCGTCGTCGTTGTCGTCGATCATCTCGAACTCCTGGAAGTCGTCCTGGAAGGTGCAGACGGGGTGCGGCTGCTCCCCGCGCTCCAGCACCAGGCAGTCCTGCGGGGGGTGGTGGCACCGTGTGAGGGACACGGGGACAGCCGGGGATGGTGGCACCGTGTAAAGGACGAGGGGACAGCCGGGGGTGGTGGCACCGTGTGAGGGACACGGTGGTGGCACCATGTGAGGGATGAGGGGACACCTGGGGGTGGTGGTGGCACCATGTGAGGGACGCGGGGGACAGCTGGGGGTGGTGGCACCATGAGGGACAGAGGGACAGCCGGGGGTGGTGGCACCGTGTGAGGGACAGGGGGACAGCCCACAGGTGGTGGCACCGTGTAAAGGACGAGGGGACAGCCGGGGGTGGTGGCACCGTGTGAGGGACACGGGGACAGCCGGGGGTGGTGGCATCGTGTGAGGGACACGGGGACAGTCAGGGGTGGTGGTGGCACCGTGTGAGGAACGAGGGGACAGCCCGTGGGTGGTGGTGGCACCATGTGAGGGACATGGGGACAGCTGTGGGTGGTGGTGGCACCGTGTGAGGGACGAGGGGACAGCCCGTGGGTGGTGGTGGCACCGTGTGAGGAACACGGGGACAGCCGGAGGTGGTGGTGGCACTGTGTGAGGGACGCGGTGGTGGCACCATGTGAGGGACATGGGGACAGCTGTGGGTGGTGGTGGCACCGTGTGAGGGACGAGGGGACAGCCCGTGGGTGGTGGTGGCACCATGTGAGGGACACGGTGGTGGCACCATGTGAGGGACATGGGGACAGCTGTGGGTGGTGGTGGCACCGTGTGAGGGACGAGGGGACAGCCCGTGGGTGGTGGTGGCACCGTGTGAGGAACACGGGGACAGCCGGAGGTGGTGGTGGCACTGTGTGAGGGACGCGGTGGTGGCACCGTGTGAGGGACACGGGGACAGCCCGTGGGTCACCATCCCTGCCACCCGTCCCCAATCCCCCGTGTGGGGTGGGCAAGAGGGGACAAGGGACCCCCCCCAGGCTCGTCCCCTTTGCCTCGGCGGCCAAAGAGCCACCCAGGCCACCGCTGCGGGTGTCCCCGCGGTGTCCCCGCGGTGTCCCCGTGGTGTCCCCTCCTGCACCTTCTCGTAGTGGTCTGAGTCGTAGTTGAGGCCGATGCCGCAGTCGTCCGTGATCTCCGAGAGGTCCTCGTCATCGAACTCCTCCAGGCTGATGTCCTGGGGGGGCCTGGGGACAGCGGGGACACAGCTCAGGGACAGCCCGGCCGGAGCCGAGGGGCGCCACGGGGACAGCCCCAGGGGTCTGGGTGGCACCGTGGGCGTGGGAGCACCACGGGTGTGGCAGCACGTCCTGTCACCTCTGGGTGTCACATGGGCATGGCACCACACTCTGTCACCTCTGGGTGTCACACGGGCATGGCACCACACTCTGTCACCTCTGAGTGTCACATGGACATGACATCATAACACAGGGACATTGGCACCATACCCTGTCACCTCTGGGTGCCACACGGGCATGGCACCACACTGTCACCTCTGAGTGTCACATGGACATGGCACCACACCCTGTCACCTCTGGGTGCTGGCACAGGACAACCACAGTGCCACATCACCACGTCCTGTCACCTCTGGGTGCCACATGGGCATGGCACCACATCCTGTCACCTCTGGTGTCACATGGACATGACATCATGCCACGGGGACATGGCACCACACCCTGTCACCCCTGGGTGCTGGCACAGGACAACCCCATGGACATGGCACCACACTCTGTCATCTCTCGGTGTCACACGGACATGACATCATAACACAGGGACATTGGCACCATACCCTGTCACCCCTGGGTGCCACACGGGCATGGCACCACATCCTGTCACCTCTCAGTGTCACACGGGCATGGCATCATGACACTGGCACCAAACCTGTCACCTCTGGGTGCTGGCACAGGACAACCACATGGACATGGCACCACACTCTGTCACCTCTGGGTGCCACACGGGCATGGCAGCACACTCTGTCACCTCTCGGTGTCACATGGACATGACATCATGCCACAGGGACACAGCACTGCAACACTGTCACCTCTGGGTGCTGGCACAGAACAACCACGTGGACATGGCACCACACCCTGTCACCCCTGGGTGCCACAGGGACATGGCACCATAACACAGGGACATGGCACCAAACACTGTCACCTCTGAGTGCCACACAGACATGGCACCACATCCTGTCACCTCAGGGCGTAACACAGAGACATGGCACCACACCCTGTCACCCCTGGGTGCCACAGGGACATGGCACCAAACACTGTCACCCCTGGGTGCCACACAGACATGGCATCACACTGTGTCACCTCTGGGTGCCACATGGACATGGCACCAAACACTGTCACCCCTGGGTGCTGGCACAGGACAACCACAGTGTCACATCACCACACCCTGTCACCCCTGGGTGCCACACGGGCATGGCACCACATCCTGTCACCTCTGGGTGCCACATGGACATGACATCATGCCACGGGGACACGGCACCACACCCTGTCACCCCTGGGTGCCACAGGGACATGGCACCAAATCCTGTCACCTCTGGGTGCCACATGGACATGGCAGCACACTCTGTCACCTCTCGGTGTCACATGGACATGTCATCATGACATAGGGACATTGGCACCAAACCTGTCACCCCTGGGTGCTGGCACAGAACAACCACAAGGACATGGCACCAAACACTGTCACCCCTGGGTGCCACAGGGACATGGCACCAAACACTGTCACCCCTGGGTGCCACACAGACATGGCATCACACCGTGTCACCTCTGGGTGCCACATGGACATGGCACCAAACACTGTCACCCCTGAGTGCTGGCACAGGACAACCACAGTGCCACGTCACCACACCCTGTCACCCCTGGGTGCCACATGGGCATGGCACCACACCCTGTCACCTCTGAGTGCTGGCACAGGACAACCACAGTGTCACATCACCACACCCTGTCACTTCTGGGTGTCACATGGGCATGGCACCACATCCTGTCACCTCTCGGTGTCACATGGACATGGCAGCACACTTTGTCACCTCTCGGTGTCACATGAACATGGCATCGTAACATAGGGACATTGGCACCAAACCCTGTCACCCCTGGGTGCTGGCACAGAACAACCACAGGGACATGTCACCACACCGCTGTCACCCCTGGGTGCTGGCACAGGACAAGCACAGTGTCACGGCACCAAACCCTGTCACCCCTGGGTGCCACATGGACATGTCACCATAACACAGGGACACGGAACCATAGCCCTGTCACCTCTGGTGCCACACAGGCATGGCACCAGAACACTGTCACCTCTGGGTGCTGGCACAGGACAACCACAGTGCCACATCACCACATCCTGTCACCTCTGGGTGTCACATGGGCATGGCACCACATCCTGTCACCTCTGGGTGCCACATGGACATGGCAGCACACTCTGTCACCTCTCGGTGTCACATGGACATGTCATCATGACATAGGGACATTGGCACCAAACACTGTCACCCCTGGGTGCCACACAGGCATGGCATCACACCGTGTCACCTCTGGGTGCCACATGGACATGGCACCAAACACTGTCACCCCTGGGTGCTGGCACAGGACAACCACAGTGCCACATCACCACATCCTGTCACCCCTGGGTGCCACACGGGCATGGCACCACATCCTGTCACCTCTCGGTGTCACATGAACATGGCATCGTAACATAGGGACATTGGCACCAAACCCTGTCACCTCTGGGTGCTGGCACAGGACAACCACATGGACATGGCACCAAACCCTATCACCCCTGGGTGCCACACAGGCATGGCACCACACTCTGTCACCTCTCGGTGTCACACGGGCATGGCAGCACAACACAGGGACATGGCACCAAACCTGTCACCCCTGGGTGCTGGCACAGAACAACCACAGTGCCACATCACCACACCGCTGTCACCCCTGGGTGCTGGCACAGGACAGGCACAGTGCCACGTCACCACACTCCTGTCACCCCTGGGTGCTGGCACAGGACAGGCACAGTGCCACGTCCCCACTCTCCTGTCACCTCTGGGTGCTGGCACAGGACAGGCACAGTGCCACGTCCCCACTCTCCTGTCACCCCTGGGTGCTGGCACAGGACAGGCACAGTGCCACGTCCCCACTCTCCTGTCACCTCTGGGTGCTGGCACAGGACAGGCACAGTGCCACGTCCCCACTCTCCTGTCACCCCTGGGTGCTGGCACAGGACAGGCACAGTGCCACGTCCCCACTCTCCTGTCACCCCTGGGTGCTGGCACAGGACAGGCACAGTGCCACCTCACCACACTCCTGTCACCCCTGGGTGCTGGCATGGGACAGGCACAGTGCCACGTCCCCACACTCCTGTCACCCCTGGGTGCTGGCACAGGACAGGCACAGTGCCACCTCACCACACTCCTGTCACCCCTGGGTGCTGGCACGGGACAGGCACAGTGCCACCTCACCACTCTCCTGTCACCCCTGGGTGCCGGCACAGGACAGGCACAGTGCCACGTCCCCACACTCCTGTCACCCCTGGGTGCCACCCGGCTGGGCGGAGGTGCCGAGGTGTCCCACGTGTCCCAAATTCCAGCAGAATCCCGGGAGCCGAGGCGAGGAGGAGACGCTCACCCCTGGGGAGGGGGTCCCTGGGGTGTCACACCGGCAGGGCGGGGAGGGGGGGGGGGTGACAAAGGGGACCCGGGCTGTGACACCGCCAGCGCCTTCCCAGGGAACGGGGGTGCCATGGAAACAGCGGCTCCTGCGGGAATAACGGGAACGGAGAGAAACCCCGGCGGGATTTGGGGCCGGGAAACAGAAATGGGGCGTTTGAGAGGGGCTCGGTGGGGTGGCACATACGGCCTGGGTGCCACTGGGACCCTCTGGTCACCCCCCATGGGGGACACTCAGGGTCCCCCACCCTGGTCCCAAGGGTGTGTGGCAGTGCCTGGGTGCCACTGGGACCCTCTGGCCACCCCCACCATGGGGTTGGGGACACCCAGGGGCCCCCCATCCCGGTCCCAAGGGTGTGTGGCAGTGCCTGGGTGCCACTGGGACTCTCTGGTCACCCCCCATGGGGTTGGGGACACCCAGGGGCCCCCCATCCCGGTCCCAAGGGTGTGTGGCAGTGCCTGGGTGCCACTGGGACCCTCTGGTCACCCCCCACCATGGGGTTGGGGACAGGCAGGACCGTCCCCAGGGGCGTGTGGCAGCACCCAGATGCCAGTGGCACCCTGTGCCCACCCTCTGTGGGGTCGGGGACACCCAGGACACCGAGCGTGTCCCCAGGGGGGTGTGGCATCACCAGGACCCCTGTCCCCACCCTCTGTGGGGTCGGGGACACCCAGGACCCCGAGCTTGTCCCCAGGGGGGTGTGGCATCACCAGGACCCCTATCCCCACCCTCTGTGGGGTCAGGGACACCCAGGACCCTGAGCTTGTCCCCAGGGGCGTGTGGCATCACCAGGACCCCTGTCCCCACCCTCTGTGGGGTCGGGGACACCCAGGACCCCGAGATTGTCCCCACGGGGGTGTGGCAGCCCCCCGTCCCCTGTCCCCACCCTCTGTGGGGTCAGGGACACCCAGGACCCCGAGCTTGTCCCTAGGGGGTCATGGCAGCCTCCCGTCCCCTGTCCCCACCCTCTGTGGGGTCGGGGACACCCAGGACCCCCCAGACCTACTCCAGGGGTGTGTGGCAGCACCCGGCCCCCAGTGGGACCCTTTTTCCACCAGGTTGGGGACACCCAGGACCCCGAGCTTGTCCCCAGGGGCGTGTGGCATCACCAGGACCCCTGTGCCCACCCTCTGTGGGGCTGGGGACACCCAGGACCCCGAGATTGTCCCCAGGGGGGTGTGGCAGCCCCCGTCCCCTGTGCCCACCCTCTGTGGGGTCAGGGACACCCAGGACCCCGAGCTTGTCCCCAGGGGGGTGTGGCAGCCCCAGGACCCCTGTCCCCATCCTCTGTGGGGTCGGGGACACCCAGGTGGGCTCCAGCGCGTGCCGGGGCTCAGCCCGGAGGTGGCAGCAGGGTCAGAGCGCCAGGGGGGCTCGGGGCTGTCCCCTTGTCCCCCCCACCCTGGCCGGCACGGGGCCGCGCCTGCTCCCGATCCCCGGCAGGAAGATTCCCCTAATCCCATAATTCCCAGAAGTAGGGCACGGCCGCGCCGAATCCGCGCAGATTTGGGGCAAAAGCGGCAGAAACGGAGCCGGGGCCGGGGCTGCGGCGGGAACGGGGCCGGGAGGGAGCTGAGAGGCCGGAAGGGAGAGGGGAGCCCCGGGGGCTGCGGGGTGAAGGGGCCCGGGGTGCCGGGAGCGGAGCCTTTTGGGGTGCAGAGCCCCGGGACTTTGGGGTGCAAAGTCTTTTGGGGTGCAGAGTCCTGGCGGGGGGTGGAACAGAAGGGTTGGAGTTCCAAAGCTTTTGGGGTGCAGAGCTATGGGATGTCGAGGGGCAGAGCCCTTTGGGAGGCAGAGCCCCTTGGGATTCAGAGACATTTGGGTTCAGAAACCTTTGGGATTCAGAGCCTTTCGGGGTGCAGAGCCCCTTGGGGTGCAGAGCCCTTTGGGATTCAGAACCCTTTGGGGTGCAGAGCCCTTTGAGATTCAGAGCCCTTTTGGGGCGCAGAACCCTTTGGGGTGCAGAGCCCTTTGGGGTTTCAGGGTGCCAGACTCTGAGGTGTTGGGGTGCAGAGCCCCGGGGCTTTTGGGGAGCAGAACCTTTTTGGGGTGCAGAACCCCAGGATTTAGGGGAGCAGAGCCCAGAGGTATTGGGGTGCAGAGCCTGTTGGGTTCTAGGATCAGAGCCTGGGGTGTTTGGGAACAGAGTCCTGAGGTTTTGGGGTGCAGAGTCCAGGATATTGGGGACCAGGGCCCTGTGGGGTGCAGGGCCCTGTGGGGATCAGAACCCCAGGATTTTGGGGTGCAGAGCCCTATGGGGTGCAGGGCCCTGTGGGGTGCAGAGCCTTGTGGGGTGCAGAACCCCAGGATTTTGGGGTGCAGAGCCCTCTGGGGTGCAGGGCCCTGTGGGGTGCAGGGCCCCAGGATTTTGGGGTGCAGAGCCCTGTGGGGTGCAGGGCCCTGTGGGGTGCAGGGCCCTGTGGGGAACAGAACCCCAGGATTTTGGGGTGCAGAGCCCTGTGGGGTGCAGGGCCATTGCCCCAACCCCCGGGAGAATCAGGGGCTGCCCCCCCTGCAGGAGGGACCCCGAGACCCTCCCAGGGGCCAGCGGGGCTCTTTGGGGGTCCCTGTGGCCCCCCCCCGAGGGGACAGGGACAGTGGGGCTGAGACAGTCCTGGGGTGGGGACCTCGGGGTGCCCGTGGGGGGACACGGGAATGGGGTGGGATGGGATGGGGTGGGATGGGGTGGGATCCATGGGATGGGATCCATGGGATGGGATGGGAATGACGTGGAGGGATGGGGACACTGCTTTGGGGTGGGATGGTCACAGTGGGATGGGGTGAGTGACACCGTAGGGTGGGGCGGGGTGGTCACGGCGGGGTGGGGACACCGTGACGGGATGGAACTGGCAGCGAGAGCCCATCCAGCCCCACAAACCTCCCCGATGGGACCCCCTGGGGACCCCGCCGGGCTCGGAGGCAGCGCCCCGGCCGTGGGTGCAGGGACACGGCACCGCTGGGATGGGATGGCACTGGGGACACTCCGGGGGCCGGCGGGGACCGAGGGACAGGAGCGGAGCCGAGGGCGGGGACAGGGCCGGGGGGGCTCTCAGCCAGCCCCGCACACTCAGAGCCCATCGGGAAGGGCTGGGAGCTTCACCCCAGGGCCTCCCGGTGACCCCAGTGCCACCAACCCGAGGGGAGACAGGCCGGAGGGGACCCCAGAGGGGCGCAGTGTCACCTGGCGCAGGGAGGGGACAGCGGCGGTGGCAGCGCTGCCAGGGCCGGGCTCCCCGGGGAGCGCAGGCCCCGGGGCGGATGGAATTTCCCCATCGCTGCCAGCCCCGCTCGCTCGCTGCGCGCTGCCCGGGAGGGACCCTCGGAGCGGCCGGGACGCCCCTCACCCGCTCCCGGAGCCGCCTCTGAGCCTGCGGTCACCCCAAATCGGGCACCGGGGGCTCCCCCCGAGGTGGGAGCTCACCCAAGGCCCGGCTGCGTGCGCGCCTGGAATTCCCACATCCAGCATTCCCAGGCCCAGCATTCCCGGCCCATCCCCGCCGGCCAGGGGCTCCTCACCCCACCGGGCACCCCAAACCGGGCCGGGCACCCCAAACCGGGCCGGGCACCCCCCGGTTCCTTCCCCGCGGCTCCTCAAGGAAAGGCACGGCCGGGTTCGGGTTCCCCCGGCAGCGTTCCCGGATGGATCCGGGGGTGCTCAGGGAGCCCCCCCACAGCATCCCCAGGGATGGGCCCCGGTTTTTGGGGACCCCAGGGTGGGCCCGAGCAGCCCCAGCCAGGCCGTGGTGTCCCCTCCCTGCGCCACCGCGGGCAGGGACAGCCCGGGGTCCTGCTGCGCAGTGGCCCGGGACGGGGACATCCTGGGGACGGGGACATCCTGGGGACGGGGACATCCTGGGGACGGGGATGCTCAGAGAAGGGGACAGGCTGGGGACAGGGATGCTCAGGGAGGGGACAGTCCGAGCAAGGGGATGCTCAGGGAAGGGGACATCCCGGGCAAGGGGACATCCCAGAGAAGGGGACCCCCCTTGCCCGGCAAAGGCCACAGCCACCCACGGGCACGTCCCGCAGCCCCCGCTGTGCCCCTGCTCCTCTCTCCGCATCCCCGGGGCCTCCCCCAGGCGCCCCTCACCGCCGCCTCCTGCCCTTCCCATCGCCCTGCCGGGCGCCTCGGCCCCGCACTGCGCCAGCCCGGCCCGCACCCCGCACCCCGACCCCGCACCCCGACCCCGCAGCCTCCGCACCCCGCCAAGGTCGGGAGCGGGGCGGGCCCAGCCGCCTCCCCTTCCCCTCGGGACCCCCGGAGGCCCCTGCGGGAAGGTGACCGAGTCCGGGGCCCCCCGGTGCGGCGTCCCCGGCTGCGGGAACCACCCCCCCCCGCTCCCGCCCCCGGTATTCATCCCCCCGGCCGCACCGAGCCTCGGGGGGGTGCTGAGCCCCCGCCCCTCGCTGCCGGGATTGGGCCCCCATCCTCATCCTCATCCTCATCCTCATCCTCATCCTCATCCCCGTTCCCAGCCCGGGGAAGGCTGCGGCGCCTCGGGAGAGACAAAGAGGCGGCGGCGGCGGCTCCTCCCGCAGCGGCCCCGGGATGCGGCGGCCCCGGAGGCTCCGAGCGCCGGGCCGGGGGAAGGGGACAGAGGGGAGACCCCCGCCCCGAGCCCCCCGCCCGCAGGGGAGCGGCCGCCACGCTCCGGGGGCTGGATGGAGGCGGCCCCTTCATCCCGGGAAAGGGGAGGGGGCGGCGACGGGAGGAGCCCCCCACCCCCGGTCCCGCATGCCAAGGTGAACGGGCGGGGTGGGGGGGGCCCGGGGGTGGGGGGGTACGGGCGGGAGGGGAAGGGCAGCGCGACCCCGCATCCCCCCCGCATCCCCACCACCACCAACCCCCCCCCCCCCCGGCGCATCCCCCACCCCCCCGCGCATCCCCCGCTCACCGGCAGCCGGGCGGGGAGAGCGAGTGGAAGGTGGAGAGCGAGAACATCTCGGCGCGATCCGCCATTTTCTCCGGCCGGGGCTGCGCCGGACTGCGGAGCTGCGGGAGCGCGGGGGGGCAGCGGCGGGAGGAGCTGCGGGAGCGGCGGGGGACGGGGCGGGGGGGGGGGGGGGGCACGGGAGGGACGGAGGGGCGGGGGGAGCTGCGGGAGCGGCGGGGGGGAGAGGGAGGAGGAGGAGGAGGAGGAGGAGGAGCCGCGGGGGGAGCTGCGGGAATAAGGGGGGAGAGGGGCGGGAGGAGCTGCGGGAGCGGCGCGGGGAGAGGGAGGAGCCGGGAGGGGCGGGGGCGGCGGGAGGGAGGGAGGGAGGGGGGTTATGGGGATGGGATTGTGGGGTGGGATTATGGGATGGGATGGGAAAAGATCCATGGGATGGGATGAAAAAAGATCCATGGATTGGGATGGGGTGGGGTGGGGATCCATGGGGTGGGATGGGATCTATAGGATGGGATGGGATCCATGGGGTGGGGATCCATGGGATGGGGTGGGATGGGGTGGAGGGTTATGGGGATGGGATTGTGGGGTGGGATCTGTGGGATGGGATCCATGGGGTGGGGATCCATGGGATGGGATGGGAAAAGATCCATGGGATGGGGTGGGATGGGGTGGGGGGGTTACGGGGATGGGATTGTGGGGTGGGATCCATGGGATGGGATGGGAAAAGATCCATGGGATGGGGTGGGATCTGTGGGACGGGGTGGGGGGTTATGGGGATGGGATTGTGGGGTGGGATCTGTAGGATGGGATCCATGGGGTGGGGATCCATGGGATGGGATGGGAAAAGATCCATGGGATGGGGTGGGATCGGTGGGATGGGGTGGGATGGAGTGGGGTGGGATCTGTGGGATGGGGTGGGATGGGATTGTGGGGTGGCATCCACGGGATGGGATGGGATCCTTGGGGTGGGATCCATGGGATGGGGTGGGATGGGATCCATAGGACGGGATGGGATCCATGGGGTGGGATCCGTGAGATGGGGTAGGAAAAGATCCATGGGATGGGGTGGGATCTGTGGGATGGGATCCATGGGGTGGGACGGGCGTGGTCCTAGGGAGGGGTCTGGGGGTGGTCTGGGGGATCCAGGATGGGATTGGGGCAGTTATGGGGTCGTGGGGTGGGATGGGGAGGGAACAGGGAGGGGTCCTGGGGGGAAGGGAAGGGGGCGGCTTTGGGATGGGGTCGGATCAGGGGGGATCTATAGGGCCAGGGGGTCCATAGGGTCGATAGGGCATCAGGGGGTTTACAGGAGGGGTCGAGGGTCTGCAGTGGGGCAGGGCAGTTTATGGGGTGGTCAGAGGGTCTATAGGGGGTTATGGGGTTCTGCAGTGGGGCAGGGCAGTTTATGGGGTGGTCAGGGGCTCTATAGGGGGTTATGGGGTTCTGCAGTGGGGCAGGGCAGTTTATGGGGTGGTCAGGGGCTCTATAGGGGGTTATGGGGTTCTGCAGTGGGGCAGGGCAGTTTATGGGGTGGTCAGGGGCTCTATAGGGGGTTATGGGGTTCTGCAGTGGGGCAGGGCAGTTTATGGGGTGGTCAGAGGGTCTATAGGGGGTTATGGGGTTCTGTGGTGGGGCAGGGCAGTTTATGGGGTGGTCAGAGGGTCTATAGGGGGTTATGGGGTTCTGCAGTGGGGCAGGGCAGTTTATGGGGTGGTCAGAGGGTCTATAGGGGGTTATGGGGTTCTGCAGTGGGGCAGGGCAGTTTATGGGGTGGTCAGAGGGTCTATAGGGGGTTATGGGGTTCTGTGGTGGGGCAGGGCAGTTTATGGGGTGGTCAGAGGGTCTATAGGGGGTTATGGGGTTCTGCGGTGGGGCAGGGCAGTTTATGGGATGGTCAGAGGGTCTGTAGGGGCTCTATAGGGTCTCTATAGGGGCGGGGCCATGCGGAGCTGTCCGCGGTGCTGAACGCCTCACAGGGGATGTATTGGGGGCGGGGGCAGAGGATCTATAGGGGGTCCAGGGGGTCTATAGGGGATCGAGAGGGTCTGTAGGGGCGTCAGGAGATCTATAGGGGATGGGGGTGTCACCAGGAGCTTGGGGGATCTGTAGGGGATCGAGGGGTCTATATGGGATCGGGAAGGTCTATAAGGGATCTGGGAGCTATATAAGGGATCAAAGGGTCTATAGGGGATCGGGAGGGTCTATAGGGGATCAGGGGCTCTGTAGGGGGATCCGGGAGTTTATAGGGGATCAGGGGGTCTATAGGGGATCAGGAAACTCTATAAGGGATCAGGGAGCTCTATAGGGGATCAGGGGGTCTATAGGGGATCGAGAGGGTCTGTAGGGGTGTCAGGGGATCTATAGGGGGTGGGGGCGTCAACAGGAGATTGGGGGATCTATAGGGTATCAGGAGGGTCTATATGGGGTCGGAAAGGTCTATAAGGGATCTGGGAGCTATATAAGGGATCAGGGGGTCTATAGGGGATCAGGGGGTCTGTAGGGGATCAGGAGGGTCTATAGGAGGATCAGAGGGGGTCTATAGGGGGTCGAGGGTCTGTAGGGGATGGGGGCTCTGTAAAGGGGTCAGGGGGCCTATAGGGGGCCAGGAGCTCTATAGGGGATGGGGGGCTCTATAAGGGGACCTATGGGGGGTCAGGGGGTCTATAGGAGATCAAGGGTCTATAAGGGATGGGGGGCTCTATAAGGGAGTCAGGGGATCTATAGGGTGTCAGGTGCTCTATAGGGGATGGGATGGGTCTGTAGGGGATGGGGGCTCTCTAAAAGGGTCAGGGGGTCTATGGGGGGGTCAGGAGCTCTATAAGGGGGTCGGGGGTCTATAGGGTGTCAGGAGCTTGATAGGGGATGGGGGGCTCTATAAGGGGACCTATGGGGGGTCAGGAGGTCTATAGGGGGTCGAGGGTCTATAGGGGATGGGGTGGGTCTGTAGGGGATGGGGGCTCTCTAAAGGGCTCAGGGGGTCTATAGGGGGTCAGGAGCTCTATAAGGGGGTCAGGGGGTCTATAGGGGGTCAGGAGCTCTATAAGGGGGTCAGGGGGTCTATCGGAGCTCCCTGGGGGATCAGGGCCCTATGGGGCCGCTCTATAGGGCCGCTCTGTAGGGCCGCTCTGTAGGGCCGCTCTATAGGGCCGTTCTATAGGGCCGCTCTGTAGGGCCGCTCTGTAGGGCCGTTCTGTAGGGCCGCTCCGTAGGGCCGCTCTGTAGGGCCGCTCTATAGGGCCGCTCTATAGGGCCGCTCTGTAGGGCCGCTCTGTAGGGCCGCTCTGTAGGGCCGCTCTATAGGGCCGCTCTGTAGGGCCGCTCTATAGGGCCGCTCTGTAGGGCCGCTCTGTAGGGCCGCTCTATAGGGCCGCTCTGTAGGGCCGCTCTGTAGGGCCGCTCTATAGGGCCGCTCTGTAGGGCCGCTCTGTAGGGCCGTTCTGTAGGGCCGCTCTATAGGGCCGCTCTGTAGGGCCGCTGAGCGGGAGCGGCGCGGGGCCGGCGGGCGGAGCTGTCCCTGGTGCTGACCGCGGGCACCGGACACGGACCGGCGCTGCGGCCGCGGCGGGGAGGGGACACCGCGGGGCCGGGGGACACCGGGGGTCCAGGGGACACCGGCGAGGGGCCCAGGCTGGGGGGGCGGACAGTGGGACCCCCACACTGTCACCCGCGGGATGTGGGGTCCCGCAGTGTCCCCCGGTGTGTCCCCAACCCCCTCAGTGTCCCCCATTCCCTCAGTGCCACCTCTTGAGTGTTTCCAACTCCCTCAGTGTCCCCCGGTGTGTCCCCAATTCCCTCAGTGTGTCCCCAATTCCCTCAGTGTCCCCCGGTGTGTCCCCAATTCCCTCAGTGTGTCCCCAACTCCCTCAGTGTCCCCCAGTGTGTCCCCAACTCCCTCAGTGTCCCCCAATTCCCTCAGTGTCCCCCAGTGTGTCCCCAACTCCCTCAGTGTCCCCCATTCCCTCAGTGCCACCCCCTGTGTGTCCCCAATTCCCACAGTGTCACCCCCTGTGTGTCCCCAACTCCCTCAGTGTCACCCCTGTGTGTCCCCAAATTCCTCAGTGTCCCCCAATTCCCTCAGTGCCACCTCTGTGTGTCCCCAATTCCCACAGTGTCACCCCTTGTGTGTCCCCAACTCCCTCAGTGTTTTCCTGTGTGTCTCTCAGTGTCCCCAACTCCCCCAGTGTCCCCCATTCCCTCAGTGTCCCTCAGTGTCCCCGTGTGTCCCTCAGTGTCCCCTGTGTGTCCCCAGTTCCCCCAGTGTCCCCAATTCCCTCAGTGCCACCCGCCGTGTCCCCAAGCGAGGCCGAAGCCACTTTGGTGCCACCACAGGGCCCAGGGGACACCCAGAGCTCTCCAGGGCAGCTCAACCCCACCACGGGCCTCTCCTGCCTGTCCTCCTTCCCAAAACTCCATCCCGACATTCCCATTCCCAGTTCCCAACCCAACATTCCCATCCATCCATCCATCCATCCATCCATCCATCCATCCATCCATCCCAACATTCCCACTTTTCATCCCAACATTCCCATCCATCCATCCATCCATCCATCCCAACATTCCCATCCATCCCAACATTCCCACTTTTCATCCCAAAATTCCCAGTCCCATCTCAATCCCAGCATTCCCATTCCCAGTTCTCTCTCCAGCATTCCCAGTTTCCATCCCGACATTCCCAGTTTCCACCCCACCTTCCCATCCCATTCTTCACCCCAACATTCCCATTCCCATCCATCCAACCCAACATTCCCAGTCCCATCTCAATCCCAGCATTCCCATTCCCAGTTCTCTCTCCAGCATTCCCAGTTTCCACCCCAACATTCCCATTCCCATCCCAACATTCCCAGTTTCCACCCCACGTTCCCATCCCATTCTTCACCCCAACATTCCCATTCCCATCCATCCCAACATTCCCAGTTTCCATCCCAACATTCCCAGTTTCCACCCCACATTCCCATCCCATCCCATCCTTCACCCCAACATTCCCATCCCCATCTCGGTTCCTTTGGGGTTTTGGGGTTGGGCACCGGCCGGGATTTGGGGTCTGACCTCCCCCCCGTGGTGTTTGACCCCCATTCCATGGGGAAAACATTCCCTAAAAACCCCGCAGGATCTCGCCCAGCCCTGGGATCCACTCCCAAACTGCCGGCGGGAATTGCGGCTGTACGGGACATTAAAGGATTCCCAGAGATAAACCGGGCTGGATGTTCCTCGGGGATCCCGTTCCAGATGTTCCCGGATTCCTCTGGCCCCTGCCAAGGCCTGGCCCCTTTTCCATGGGGAAATTCCCAAATGTCCAATCCAAACCTCCCCGGGTTTGGGGCCGTTCCCTCTGTTCCCGGGGCTCATTCCCCTGAGTGCCGCATCCAGGGATTCCTTGGGCTTCTCCAGGGATGGGGACTCCAAAGTTCCTGCCAAGGTCTGAGCACCCTTTCCAACCATGGAACCAATAATGGAATCCAACATGGAACCAACGATGGAATCAATCATGGAACCAATGATGGAATCCAAGATGGAACCAACGATGGAACCAACGATGGAATCCAAGATGGAATCAACAATGGAATCCAAGATGAAATCCAATGTGGAATCAATAATGGAATAAATAATGGAACTAATGATGGAATCAATCATGGAATCAATCATGGAATCAATGATGGAATCCAAGATGGAACCAACAATGGAATCCAAGATGGAATCAATTCTGGAATCCAAGATGGGGTCATGGAGCCCTTTGGGTTGGAAAACCCCTTGGACAACCCCACCGGATCCAACCATTCCCAGCGCTGCCAAAGCCCCCCCTGCCCCACGTTCCTCAGGTTCTTTGGACGCTCCCAGGGATTGAAACTCCACCAATTCCCAGGAAAATCCCACCAGGCTGGAGCAACCTGGGACAGTGGGAGGTGCTGCTCGGAGCAGAATCAGCACCTCCAGGGATTCCTTGGGCTCCTCCAGGGGTGGGGACTCCAAAGCTCCTGCCAAGGCCTGGCCCCCTTTCCAACCATGGAACCAATGATGGAATCAATGATGGAATCCAAGATGGAACCAAAGATGGAACCAAAGATGGAATCCAATGCGGAATCAATAATGGAATAAATAATGGAACTAATGATGGAATCAATCATGGAATCAATGATGGAATCAATGCTGGAATCCAAGATGGAATCCAAGATGGAACCAACGATGGAATCCAAGATGGAACCAACGATGGAACCAATGCTGGAATCCAAGATGGAACCAACGATGGAATCCAAGATGGAACCAACGATGGAACCAATGCGGGAATCCAAGATGGAATCCAAGATGGAACCAACAATGGAACCAACAATGGAATCAACGATGGAATCAATGATGGAACCAATGATGGAATCAGTGACAGAATCAATGCTGGAATCCAAGATGGAATCAATCATGGAATCCAAGATGGAATCCAATGTGGAATCAATAATGGAATAAATAATGGAACTAACGATGGAATCAATGAAGGAACCAACCAATGCTGGAATCCAAGATGGAATCCAAGATGGAACCAACAATGGAATCCAAGATGGAATCCAATCCTGGCAGGAGCTGTGCAGAGCCCCTGGGACATTCCCCATCCCTTCCCAAGGCCCTTCCCAAGGCGCCGCCGGCGTTCCGGGGGCAAGGATCCCACAGTTCCCAAAATCCTGGCCCGGGTTGAACTTCCACCACTTCCCACCCCAAAAATCAGCTCCGGGAAGCAGCAGCTGGAAGGGCTGGAGATGGAGATTTCACCAAAAAATCCCAAAAACCAAAAAAAAAAAAAAAAAAAAAAAAAAAGGGTTTTCCATTTGGAAGCAGGAAAATCCCCGGATCGGCGTGCGCCCGGCAAAATCCCGATTTTGGGACCCGACCCCAAACCCAGCCCAGGCCCGGTGTGGAAATCTGGGAATCGAAGGCAAATCCCACGGGAATGAGGGAGCCCCAGAGCTGCCCCCAGGGATTCCGGAAACTTCCCCAGCTCCTGAGAATCCCGGGATGAGGCGGAGCCCTCGGCCCCACCCCAGGGTGCCCCCGAAGCCTCCTCTGCTCCAGGAGTTTTCCAGCCCCTTCCCAAATCCCTCCAGAGTCTTCCAAATCTCAAATCCCTCTGGAGTTTTCCAAATCCCAAATCCTCCAGGAGTTTTCCAGCCCTTCCCCAAATCCCTCCAGGAAATTTCCAGCCCTTTCCGAAATCCCTCTGGTGTTTTCCAAATCCCAAATCCCTTTGGAGTTTTCCATCCTTTTCCCAAATTCCCCAGGAGTTTTCCAGCCCCTTCCCAAATCCCTCCAGAGTCTTCCAAATCCTAAATCCCTCTGGAGTTTTCCAAATCCCAAATCCCTTTGGAGTTTTCCAAATCCCAAGTCCTCCAGGAGTTTTCCAGCCCTTCCCCAAATCCCTCCAGGAATTTTCCAGCCCTTTCCAAAATCCCTCTGGAGTTTTCCAAATCCCAAATCCCTTTGGAGTTTTCCATCCTTTTCCCAAATTCCCCAGGAGTTTTCCAGCCCCTCCCCAAATCCCTCCAGGAGTTTCCCAGCCTTTTCCCAAATGCCCCAGGAGTTTTCCAAATCCCAAATCCCTCTGGAGTTTTCCAGCCGCATCCCAGCTCGGTTCCTTTCCCTGGCTGGGGCCTCACCAGAGGCCACCAGAAACGGAGGAACCTTTGGAGAACTCGGGAAAACTCCTGGAAAACCTTTTGGAATCCCTGCTCCCTGCAGGGACCGCCAGCTGTGGTGGCACTTGGGGACACCGGGGGTGGCCTTGACCTGCTTGGATTCCCGGGGATTTTCCAGCCTCCATTCCCCCGGGCAGCTGGCAGAGGTGCCACCACCCCCCCCCCCCCCTTTGTCACCCATCTGTCACCTCCAGCCCCCCCCCCCGGGCAGCTGGCAGAGGTGCCACCACCCCCCCTTGTCACCCATCTGTCACCCCCAGGCTCCGACATAATCCGGGCTCGGGGCTGGGCGTCGCTGCCACCCCCCCGAGCCCCCCGGGGTGTCACCCTCTGACGGGGGGTGACATGGGGAGGGGGTGGCACAGGTGGCCCTGGGTGGCCCTGAGGCCATCGGAAGGGACAGAGCTGGGCACAGACAGAGGGTGGGCACCGAGTTTATTGGGGACCGAGGGGATTGGGGGCACAGGGTGGGCATGGGGGCACAGGGTGGGCACAGGGTGTTTATGGGGCGGGCACAGGGTGTATATGGGGTGGGCATAGGGTGTATATGGGGTGGGCACAGGGTGTTTATAGGCCAGGCACAGGGTGTATATGGGGTGGGCACAGGGTGTCTATAGGGTGGGCACAGGGTGTCTATGGGGTGGGCACAGGGTGTCTATAGAGCGGGCACAGGGTGTCTATGGGGTGGGCACAGGGTGGGCACAGGGTGTCTATAGGGCAGGCACAGGGTGTTTATAGGGTGGGCACAGGGTGTCTATGGGGTGGGCACAGGGTGTGCACGGGGTGTCTATAGGGTGAGCACAGGGTGGGCACAGGGTGTTTGTTTATAGGGTGTCTATAGGGTGGGCACAGGGTGTCTATGGGGTGGGCACAGGGTGTTTATAGGGTCTCTATAGGGTGGGCACAGGGCGTCCTTTCAGCAGGCACACCCGTCCCTGTCACACCCACGCACCCACGTGCCCTCAGCCCTGCTGTCCCTGCCCGTCGGGGGGGTGGCACTGGGTGCTGTCCCCGCTGTCCCCGTTGCTGTCCCCGTTGCCGTCCCCCCGGGCCAGCAGCAGATCCAGGTAGGCCCCGCAGACCAGATCCTGCTCCCTGACCCCCAACTGCTGCAGCAGCTCCTGCGCCAGGCGCTGCCCGTCCTGCACGCTCTGCTCCGGCCGCAGCACCACCTAAGGGACACCCAGGGTCACCCAGGGGACACCCAGAAATCACCCAGGGGACACCCAGGGGTCACCCAGGGGACACTCAGGGGACACCCAAGGGTGCCACCCTGTCCTGCACGCTCTGCTCCGGCCGGAGGACCACCTAAGGGACACCCAGGGGACACTCAGGGGACACCCAAGGGACACCCAAGGGTGCCACCCCGTCCTGCACGCTCTGCTCTGGCCGGAGGACCACCTAGGGGACACCCGAGGGTCACCCAGGGGTCACCCAGGGGACACCCGGGGGACACCCAGGGGACACCCGGGGGACACCCAGGAGTCACCCAGGAGTCACCCAGGAGTCACCCAGGGGTCACTCAGGAGTCACCCGGGGGACACCCGGGGGACACCCAGGAGTCACCCAGGGGACACCCAGGGGACACCCGGGGGACACCCGGGGGACACCCAGGGGACACCCAGGGGACACCCAGGGGTCACCCAGGGGACACTCAGGGGTCACCCAGGGGACACCCAAGGGTGCCACCCCGTCCTGCACGCTCTGCTCCGGCCACAGCACCACCCAGGGGACACCCAGGGGACACCCAGGGGTGCCACCCCGCCCCCGGGCAGGGACAAGGGCGCTGCTGTCCCCTCACCTCCAGCTCCAGGAAGTCCCCGAGTCCCTGCACCCGGTCCAGGTGCAGCCGGGTCTGGCCCAGCAGGATCAGCAGGCGCTCCTTGGTCACCGTGCCCAGCACGCCCAGGGACAGGGCCAGCACCGCCTGGGGGTGACAGCGGTGACACTGAGGGGACAGGGACAGTGCCAGCACTGCCTGGGGGTGACAGCGGTGACACTGAGGGGACAGGGACAGTGCCAGCACCGCCTGGGGACACAGGGGTGACACTGAGGGGACAGGGACAGTGCCAGCACCGCCTGGGGACACAGCGGTGACACTGAGGGGACAGGGACAGTGCCAGCACTGCCTGGGGGTGACAGCGGTGACACTGAGGGGACAGGGACAGTGCCAGCACTGCCTGGGGGTGACAGCGGTGACACTGAGGGGACAGGGACAGTGCCAGCACTGCCTGGGGGTGACAGCAGTGACACTGAGGGGACAGGGACAGTGCCAGCACCGCCTGGGGACACAGCGGTGACACTGAGGGGACAGGGACCCCACAGAGCCCAGGGACAGTGCCAGCACCACCTGGGGGTGACACTGAGGGGACAGGGACAGTGCCAGCACCGCCTGGGGACACAGCGGTGACACTGAGGGGACAGGGACCCCACAGAGCCCAGGGACTGTGCCAGCACTGCCTGGGGACACAGGGGTGACACTGAGGGGACAGGGACAGTGCCAGCACCGCCTGGGGACACAGAGGAGGTGACAGGGATGGCACAGGGACCCCACAGCCCCCAGGGCACCCCCCCAGCCCCGGTCCCCGCTCACCTGCAGCCCCTCGGGGTCGGCCGTGGGGGTGATGGTGAAACTGGAGAGTTTGGGGCCGGCACTGTCGGGGCGCTCGTAGAAAATCAGCTCCCCCCGGCCGTCCTGGGGACAGGCACAGGTGGGGACAGGGACAGGTGAGGACAGGGACAGGTGAGGACAGGCACAGGTGAGGACAGGGACAGGTGAGGACCCCCCTGCAGCCACCCCTCACCTGTGTCCTGCGCAGCTTGAGCCGTCCCCGCGGCACTCGGAAGAACGTGTCGGTCTGGAGAAGCACCTGCCCTACCCCGGGACACACCTTCCACGGCTCTTGCCCCTCACCTGTGCCCTGCCCAGCCCCGGGGCACACCTGGCACGGTTCTTGCCCAGCCCCGGGGCACACCTGGCACGGCCCCCTCAGCCTGAGGGCCGCCCTCAGCGCTTCCGCTCGCGCCCTCAGCCGAGCCTTCACCTCCACGTTCCGCCGCATCCCGCCGAGTGCGCCCATTGGCCGCCGCCCGCGCGCCACCTCCCCGCTCCGCCTGGCTACTGGCCGGTTAACCCGTCAATCAGCGAGACGCGTTGTTATTGGTTAGAAGCCGTCCCAGCCCGCCCCGCGGGCGGCTACCGCGCGCCCTGGCCTGAGCGGGACAGGGCGGGGGCGACCATGGCGGCGGCGGCGGGGGACCGGGGCGACGGTAGCGAGGACGGCGATGTCCCCGCCGCCACCCGCCTGCAGGCCTACGCCTGGTGCCGCGAGTTCCTGGCCGGCTCCTGGAAGCTGATCAGCCCGGAGGAGTTCGGGATCTGGCCGGTCAGGTAGGAAAGCGGAACCGGAGAGAGGCGCCTCCCCCCCGCCGCCCTCTCGGCGGTGGTCTCGTCCCGGGGCGCGGCTCCCTCCCCGTGGCCCCGCTTGTCCCTCAGGGCGGTGTCCCTGTCCCCAGGTGTCCCTGTCCCCCTCTCAGTGTCCCTGTCCCCCTCTCAGTGTCCCTGTCCCTCTCTCAGTGTCCCTCCCAGTGGCCCCAGTTGTCCCCCGGACCGGTGTCCCTGTCTCCCACCCAGTGTCCCTGGTTGAACCCCGGACCGGTGTCTCTGGTTGTCCCCCGGTGTCCCCTGTCCCCTCACCCAGTGTCCCCAGCTGACCCCCCCCAGGCTGGTGTCCCTGTCCCCCTCCCGATGTCCCCCGTTGTCCCCCCGTGACCAGTGTCCCAGTCCCTCTCCCAGTTTCTCCAGTTGCCCCACCCGGAGCCAGTGTCCCTGTCCCCCCCGTGTCCCCACCCGTGTCCCCCTCAGTGTCCCCAGCTGCCCCCGGGTCCGTGTCCCAATGTCCCCTCCCAGTTGCCCCCCAGACCAGCGTCCCTGTCCCCCCGGTTGTCCCCCACCCCGGTCCGGTGTCCCTGTCCCCTCCCAATGTCCCCAACCCATTGTCCCCGTGTCCCCGTCTCCTGCCAGGCGCTCCAGCACATCCCGAGCGGGGCTGTCGCTGTCCCCGGTGCCCCCCGGTGCCCTCTGACCCCCCAAAATCCCGCACCGGGGGGCTCGGTACCCTCCGGTTCAAATGCACGCTGCCCGGGGCACATCCCGGGCGGGTGGGTCCCTGTCCCCTCGTGTCCCCCCCGGTTCCCGGTGACCCCCCCCGGTTCCCGGTGTCTCCCGGTTCTCGGTGTACCTCCCGGTGCCCCCCGGTGCCCTCTGACCCCCCAAAATCCCGCACCGGGGGGGTTCGGTGCCCTCCGGTTCAAGTGCGCGCTGGCCGGGCGGGTGCGTCCCTGTCCCTCCCGGTGTCCCTCCCGGTTCCCGGTGTCTCCCGGTTCTCGGTGTCCCTCCCGCTGCCCTCTGACCCCCCAAAATCCCGCAGCGGGGGGGGTTCGGTGCCCTCCGGTTCAAGTGCGCGCTGGCCGGGGCACATCCCGGGCGGGTGGGTCCCTGTCCCCTCGTGTCCCTCCCGGTTCCCGGTGCCCCTCCCGGTTCCCCCCGGTTCCCGGTGTCCTCCGGTTCTCGGTGTCCCTCCCGGTGCCCTCTGACCCCCCAAAATCCCGCAGCGGGTTGCTCGGTACCCTCCGGCTCAAATGCGCGCTGCCCGGGCGGGTGCGTCCCTGTCCCTCCCGGTTCCCGGTGTCCCTCCCGGTGTCCCCCCCGGTTCCCGGTGTCCCTCCCGATTCCCCCCGGTTCCCGGTGTCCCCCGGTGCCCCCCGGTGCGGGCTGACCCCCGGTTCCCGCAGCGGGGGGCTCAGTAACCTGCTGTACAAGTGCGCGCTGCCCGAGCACATCCCGAGCGTGGCGGACGAGCCCCGGCAGGTGCTGCTGCGCGTCTATGGGGCCATCCTGCAGGTGAGGGGGGACCCCAAACCCCGAACCCATGGGGACCCCCCCCGAGACCCCAAACCCCAAACACATGGAGACCCCAAACCCCAACCCCAAACACATGGGGACCCCCCGAGACCCCAAACCTCGAACCCCAACCCCAAACACATGGAGACCCCCTGAGACCCCGAACCCCGAACCCCAAACACATGGGGACCCCCTGAGACCCCGAACCCCGAACCCCAAACACATGGGGACCCCCCGAGACCCCAAACCCCCAACCCCAAACACATGGGGACCCCCCGAGACCCCGAACCCCAAACACATGGGGACCCCCCGAACCCTGAACCCCAAACACATGGGGACCCCCCTGAGGCCCCAAACACATGGGGACCCCCCGAGACCCCAAACCCCGAACCCATGGGGACCCCCTGAGACCCTAAACCTCGAACCCCAACCCCAAACACATGGAGACCCCCCGAGACCCCAAACCCCAAGGGAACCCCGCTGGGGTGGAGGATGCTGGGTTTGGGGTGCTGGGGCCATCCTGCAGGTGAGGGAGGGGGCACCCCAAACCCATGGGGACCCAATGGGAACCCCAAGGGAACCCCCTGAGACCCCAAACTCATGGGGACCCCAAGGGAACCCCATGGGAACCCCCTGGATTAGGGATTTTGGGGTTTCCTCCCTCTGGAATGGGGGTGCTGGGGCCATCCTGCAGGTGAGTGAGGGGGCACCCCAAACCCCAAACACGTGGGGACACCCCGAGACCCCAAACCCCAAGGGAACCCCACTGGGGTGTGGGGTGCTGGGTTTGGGATTCTGGGGCCATCCTGCAGGTGAGGGGACACCCCAAACCCCATGAGAACCCCATGGGAAGCCCCCAAGACCCCAAACCCCATGGGAACCCCCTGGATTAGGGATTTTGGGGTTTTCTCCCACTGGGGTGGGGGGATGCTGGGTTTGGGGTTCCAGGGCCATCCTGCAGGTGAGGGAGGGACAGGGCACCCCAACCCCAAACACATGGGGACCCCCGGAGACCCCAAACCCATGGGAACCCCAAGGGAACCCCCCAAGACCCTAAACAGACCCCAAGGGAACCCCCAGGTTTAGGGACTTTCGGGGTTTCCTACCTCTGGGGTGTGGGGTGCTGGGTTTGGGGCGCTGGGTTTGGGGTCCTGAGGCTCCTTGGGGTGCTGGGTTTGGGATCCCGGTTTGGGGGGGTCCTGATTTGTGATCCCATTTTTGGGGTCCCATTTTTTGGGGTCCTGTTTTTATGCTCCCTATTTATGCCTTCCTTTTTGGGGTGCCGTTTTTTGTGGCCCCGTTTTTGTGTTCCCTATTTACACCCCCCTTTTTGGGGTGCCGTTTCTGTGGACCCTATTTGGGGTCCGGTTTTTTGGGGTCCCGTTTTTTGGGGTGCTGTTTTTGTGCTCCCTATTTACGCTCCCCCTTTTTGGGGTGCCCTTTTTGGGGTCCCATTTTTTGGGGTCCTGTTTTTGTGCTCCGTATTTACCCTCCCATTTTTGGGGTGCCGGTTTTTGGGGTGACGTTTTTGGGGTGCCGTTTTTGGGGTCCCTATTTGGGGTCCCCCTTTTGAGGTCCCGTTTTGTGGGTCCCTATTTACGCTCCCCTTTTTGGGGTGTCGGTTTTTGGGGCCCCGTTTTTGTAGTCCCTATTTGGGGTCCCATTTTTTAGGGTGTCATTTTTGTGCTCCCTGTTTACGCCCCCCCTTTTTGGGGTGCCGTTTTTGGGGTCCCCTATTTGGGGTGCCGTTTTCAGGGTGCCCTTTTTGGGGTGCCATTTTTGTGCTCCCTATTTACCCTCCCGTTTTTTGGGGTCCCGTTTTTGGGCTGCCGGTTTTCGGGCCCCCGTTTTTGGGGTGCCCTTTTTGGGGTGCCCTTTTTGGGCTCCCTATTTACGCCCCCCTTTTTGGGATGCCCTATTTGTGGTCCCGTTTTTGTGCTCCCTATTTACGACCCCGTTTTTGGGGTCCCCTTTCTGATGTCCCCTTTTTGGGGTCCCATTTTTGTGCTCCCTATTTACGCTCCCCTTTTTGGGGTGCCGTTTTTGGGGGCCCCGTTTTTGGGGTGCCCTTTTTGGGGTGCCGTTTTTGGGGCCCTGTTTTTGTCATCCCTATTTGAGTTCCCCGTTTTTGGGGTCCTGTTTTTGGGGTCCCATTTTTGCGCTCCCTATTTACGACCCCGTTTTTGGGGCCCCGTTTTTGTCGCCCCTATTTGAGGTCGCCTTTTTTGGGGTGCCCTTTTTGGGGTCCCCGTTTTTGGGGTCCCATTTTTGTGCTCCCTATTTACGCTCCCCGTTTTTGGGGTGCCCTTTTTGGGGGCCCCGTTTTTGGGGTGCTCTTTTTGGGGTTTCCAGTTTTTGGGGGCCTCGTTTTTGGGGTGCTCTTTTTGGGGCTGCCAGTTTTTGGGGCCCCGTTTTTGTCGTCCCTATTTGAGGTCCCCGTTTTCGGGGTCCCGTTTTTGGGGTCCCATTTTTGTGCTCCCTATTTACGCTCACCCGTTTTTTGGGCTCCCCGTTTTTGGAGTGCCGGTTTTTGGGGCCCCCCGTTTTTGGGGCCCCCTTTTTTGGGGGTGCCCTTTTTTGGGGTCCCCCGTTTTTGGGGTCCCCTTTCTGATGTCCCCTTTTTGGGGTCCCATTTTTGGGCTCCTTATTTACACTCCCCTTTTTGGGGTGCCGTTTCCGGGCCCCTGTTTTTGGGGTGCCCTTTTTGGGGTGCCCTTTTTGGGGTGCCGTTTTTGGGGTGCCGTTTTTGGGGCCCCGTTTTTGTCATCCCTATTTGAGGTCCCCGTTTTCGGGGTCCCGTTTTTGGGGTCCCATTTTTCTGCTCCCTATTTACGCTCCCCCGTTTTTTGGGCTCCCCGTTTTTGGAGTGCCGGTTTTTGGGGGCCCCCCGTTTTTGGGGCTCCCTTTTTTTGGGGGTGCCCTTTTTTGGGGTCCCCCGTTTTTGGGGCTCCCCCTCCCTGACCCCCCCGTGCTCCCCGCAGGGCGTGGACTCCCTGGTGCTGGAGAGCGTCATGTTCGCCATCCTGGCCGAGCGCGCGCTGGGGCCGCGCCTCTTCGGGGTCTTCCCGCAGGGCCGCCTGGAGCAGTACATCCCGGTAGGATTTGGGGATCCCCACCCCAAAAAAAACCTCCTCCCCAACCCCGGGCAGACCCCAAAAACGGCCCCGTGCTCTCCCCCCCACCCCAGAGCCGGCGGCTGCGCACCGAGGACCTGCGGGACCCGGCCGTGTCCGGGGAGATCGCCGAGAAGATGTCGCGGTTCCACGGGATGGTGATGCCCTTCAACAAGGAGCCCAAGTGGCTTTTTGGGACCATGGAGGGGTGAGGGGAGCCCAAATCCCGTTGGGATC